>JAGFPH010003296.1:48322-84961 GCA_018207615.1 Philaenus spumarius | reverse complement strand
AAATTTTAATCAAAATCGTTAGAGCCGTTTTTGAGAAAAGTTATTTTTTCCGTTATTTTATGGGTTTTTATGGGAAAATTACCCTTAAAAATAAAAAATTCACAAAAATGAAAAAAACGCCTGGAGATACCGTGGATTAGTACCTCCATACCAAATTTCATCAAAATCGGACGACTGGTTTAGGCTCTAGGTCTGATAACATCCACACAGACACACAGACACACAGACACACAGACACACAGACACACAGACACACACACAGACATCACTCCGAAAACCACTTTTTTAGGTTCAGGGGGACCCAAAACGGATATTTCCACCAAAAACTCAAACTCGAAAATTTTGACGAATACAATACTTTCTCCATATACTATGGTATAGGGGGAGAAAGTAAAAAAAACTTTACAATTGTAATACAGTTTAAAAAAAAATACTTTAGGCTTTGAATATACATATACTTTACTAAATGAAATACCTTTATATTGGGTACCTTTAAACATTAGTAAAGTGAATCAATTATAAACGGGAGTTTATTGTGTGTGTTATTCATTTAAAATTTTTACTATTTAAGTTTATTTCTTTGTACATGCATTAAAACTCTTCTAAATTATTTATATTTAATTTATATGTGAGTATATACATATATATATAGATTAACGGCATCCCAAAACGAGTTTTGAGGACTATGATCATTAAATACTAACTTAGGTCTCACCATAAGAGTAACTGTAATAGCTCATCTTTCCTATATAAATTAGCTAATACAAATAATTACCTTTTAATAATTTACAATTCTATGAATGTAATTTCCACAACACAAAAATATAAATTGTATTTCATAATTCCTTACAGAATAACATCTCTATGAATCAATACCTCACGGATGCAGATAACGGAAGCGTATAAATCAAATACAACATTCCCAATACCAGAATAAAATATTATTTCCGGAAATATTTTCTGTTGCAATAAACAACCTCGAAGAGACTTTTGTTTCCATCCTTGAGTAATATTATTTCCATTGATGAAATAACGACATTGGGCAAGAGGAGTGTTTGATGTTTTATTTGAAATATTATTACTGTCATAAACTTCATTCACTTCTGCTTATTATATAAAGTTTCAGGCATTGAGCTCTACTATCGTGCTTTGAGATTGTGTAACAATAACATGCTTATTTATGTAGTAGTCTTAAAAAAGTCGTTAAACATTCAAAACTTAAAGTTTAGTTTAATTGTAGACATTTACGATTTGATTCGATTTAATTATTGTTTAACTACAGACTAACGATAATTATCTTAAATTACAAAATAAGTGCAATTATTTTAGACTAACATACTTTATATAAGTATACATATTTTATACTAAAAACCAGTCAGGTCAGGTCATTAGCGCATGGTACAGTTGTAATTCTCCAAAATTTAACACAAGAATCAAAACAAATTAAAATAATTTAGCGAAACTAAAATCTAGGCAAACTTCATATGACATTTTTCTAGAATTAAATATTAATATTATAAATATTTGTTGAAGTTTTCAACCAGAAAAAATATAATTTGATTTAACAGTGCACAGTAGAGTCTGCCAGGATTGTGAGCACCCTATTAATTTTTTGTAGTAACTCTACTCTAGGTCTTCTGTAAATCATATGTAAAATTACTTACAAACAAACATACAAACATACAAACATACAAGTGGAGCTAATAAAAGCGTGTTAAAAAATATGTAACGTACAGTTTGTATTTTTTCTATTTGTCATATATAATGTCCACAGTAACTGGAATAACTAATAAAAACGCTACACTTAAGCTAAAATGAGTTTTATTTGATCTAAACAAAATTTAAACTTCCATCGCTGTTTTCCTAAAGTTAGTTATTTATCTTTTTGTTATACGAAATTAAACAAAAAACAGCTATTGGAAAAGAGTAGACAATTTTACCAGTTACTCTTCAAAATACAATGCAACTTTGTTCGTAATTATCATTTGCCTGTAGTAATATTTTTATGTTAACAGATTTAAAAAAAAAAACATTCATTGAAAATTATAATGCAATAAAATATTAGACTATACAGCAATATAACTGACAAAGATAAAATAATAAATATACAAAATCTTTTTATTTTTGTCCATATCGACAAAAAGATATCAAGATTCGTCAAATAGTTTTAGAGGTATTTAAATTTGTTAAAAGTGTTAGTAAAAATTCATTCATTATACCTTAGAAACATACAAGTAAGTTTAACATTTTGTTTTCCGAAAAAAAAAACTGAGAATCACAACAACAAAATAGACAGCACCTTAAAATAAAAAGTGATGAATTACGAATAAGTGGCAATAAGCTTTGTTTATTAAATAAAATACCCATGAAATAACTCATCACTACAACTAAAAATACAAAAACATAACATGAATTATAAATTTCATCCCGTTATTAACAATTTTCCAAAATTTGCATCTGGGATGATAACCGCCTAATCCTTTATCTTAAAAAATATATCATAGGTACGTTGAAATTTTGATTGATCAACCTTACGGTGAAAATTTCGTTTCAAGTAAAGTTAAAACCATAAGAAATTTAATGTATGTACGAAGAACATGTAATGATTCGAACTGTGCAATGGTCGAATAACTTTATTATCAGTTGTTCCACTCCACGTCCTACTTTAGTCGTATAAGCACAAAGTAAAGTAGTTAAAAACAAGTACAAATGTACTACCTTCCAACACCATAAGTTACGTTTCTTCTGTTTCATCAAGTTAATTGATTCAACAAGTTCGATGCCGCTGCATAGCTTAGTTTTGAATTGCAGTTTGTTATTGCCATTGTTATCTCACAACGGCTTAACTTACGTTATTAGTTAACTATATTCCTTCATGTACTAATTAGTTACATAACTCTGCTTTGATGTAGTCGATGGCTCTATTACATGGTTCGCTGGAGCATGTACAACAATTACAGAGTAATTTGGTTCGGTAACGCGCATGCGTGTTGTGGACACGATATTATGTTAAGATATTCATAGACAAATTCATAACATGTTAAAGTAAATGCACATTAGATGCGATATTATAATCTGACGTGAGTAACTTAAAATGACTACATTTATTCAGCAGAAATAATTGGATCTCTTGGTTGTTTGTTAATTACGATTTAAATCAATAACGTCTGTTTTTGATTTTAAAAAATACTGATATGTTAAAAGATTCTGGGTAGTATGGATTATACAACCTCTCACTCATAACCAGCAACGGCAACTAGTAATAACATACATGTGTGTAAGGAGACTTTAACGTCGTAATTCCATGAGAGAAACACAATCACTAAAGCAGCTTTAGGCGAGGTAAACCAAAGTTTACACGAAACCTCGAAGTTGCTAAATTAATTTCCTTGACTTAATAGGCTTTCGCGACTTAGGATAAACAATTCAAAATCCTAAACCCACTACTTAGGAATTTCAAACTGGAAAGGTGTTTTGTTGGTGAATGATGTAGGCCTAAAATTACGTAATAGTTTGAAATTGCTAATTATTTTAGCAGTAATTAGTGAAGCGTAACGTTTTTACAAATTTTAAAAAAACTTGTTTTTTTATAAACGCTCGTATATTCAAAAAAGTTTGTACATATTATGCAAATGTAGGTAAGTTTTTAACAAACAACCGGAACTAATTTGGTGGACTATTATTATTTCAGTAGTAAAAATGGCTAACTTTATGTTGAGTTTAAGATTGACGGAAGTTTCAAAATGACAAATGTATATTCAAAAACTTATTGTTTTCCTGATTTTATTCTTATTTCGTAATTTAAGCATATCTAAATAGTTCTTCTGGAACTTGTGTTGCAACACTTTAAAAGTTCTTTCTAAATTAATAATAATAATGAACCCATTTTTAAGAAACTTAACTTCTAACAAAGAGGCAGTAATTTTCTTCCATTAGTCAGGTTTTAAAACAAACTAAACCTGGAATATTTTCAGTCGGGATGACTTTAAGTGTGGGAAAACAGAATACAAATTGTACATTAGATAAGAACTGCTCTGAAAGTTTTAAAATTGTTATCGATTCTTATTAAGATTTGTCAGTGACGGGAACTAGTTTTTCATAAATTATGTTAAAAATTCTGAATTTGTCTGACATGTAGTCTTCTAGTAACTTTTAAATTGTATAGGACGAATTCTAATCGAACCTAACCAAAACCTCTTCCGATAACAACCCTATGTGTGGTTAGTTTTACATGTTTATTTCATACAAATTAAACTGAAAATGGGATGTAGTTCAAGTAAAACTTTTCTCTGTTTTCTTGTTACATTTGGACCCAACTGTACTAAAGTTAGATTATTTTGGTGGTAAATAAAATTTTCTTTTGGGAAACTACCTTTACTATTTCCAAGACTACAATTATATTTATCTCAATGCTGACAAGAATAGAGCACTGTTTTCTGCAAAGTCTATTAAGTAGTTATCAATTAAATCACTTGATGTTTGTCCGGCCAAATTAGTGTTTGTGCCAATAGTTACCGCTTAATTTCCCTCGATAAATCTGCACTCTAGATTTAGAGTACATTAGGTTGACGAGAGCCTTTAACCACTGTGCTACTCTGATCACTCATGTGTGGCAGAACTGAATAGAAGCAATCTGTATACTTGAATTACGAACGGATATAAAAATAGAGAGAGCGAGTTTGATTAAAAAATTATTATTTATGGTGAAGTTGGAACCAGCAGGTCCACTATTCCTCTTAAACCATACACAATTAACAATTCTCGATATCTGCACAATGATAGATAAATAAATTTAGCGATATGAAATAGGTTGTATTTTTTTTTCAAGTTAAACAAAAGTTTAATTCTAAGGTATTGGTAAAATTGCTTAGGGACTGTAATTTCATTGGTTTTGGGAATTTTAACTCTAACGCAACCAGTCTGAGATTAGATTAGGCTGGGATAAGTTAGGTTAGTTTAGGTTATGTTATGATATGTGTGTATATAATTTAAGTTCCAAAGCATCAATTACTCCGTCGTGCCTCCAATCGATCTGTAGATCAAGGGAAGAGTTTGGAAATTTAAGTACATGGAGATTCATATGCATATCTTAAGACAAGATATAATAAGAGAATGGCCGCAGAGATGGTCCATCGACGATGTTACAAGCAGATGGACGATAAAGGTTGTACAAGATTTTAGTCGTTGGGTATCACGTAAATCTGGAGATTTAAATTACTGGACTACTAAGGCTCTTACGGGGCATGGAAAGTTCGGCGAATTTCTCTATAGTTTTGAAGAGAATCGATCCCTCATGCGCCTACTTTGAAAAGGAAGGCTTTATAGAACACACACGTTTTTCTTATGTGTTAGATGAATCTTAGACATAGAGTGTTAGAAAGCGGCAAGTGGCATCCCTGATGCTTCTAACCTTTTTTTACGTCAGTAATGACTCAGATGAAGGAAGAAGGCCAGATTTTGATGCAGGACGTGAATTACTTGATATTTAATGAGAGTGAAGTTATTAAACGTGACCTAAGGTTTGTAGACTGTAGGAGTCCGGCACTACCCATGTTAAACAGTGTGTCCTTCAGTATTTTCCAACTTAAAAAATCTAAATAATTTTAAGTAATTGGATCAATAATATGGACTTCTCTGAAGGAATGTGTTAAAAGTACAAGAATGGGGCACTTAAAAGTGTTAAAAGGTCAATGATAGGGAAGATAATCACTAATTATCGATTAAATTTAAGCCTAAATCAAATCTAGCATTAATTTAAATACTGAATAAAAGAAAAATCGTACATTAAAACATGGGGAAATAACAAAATCTAAAGCTCACACAAAAGGTAAACATTTTGTATAAAAATATAATCACAATAAAACTAAAAATTAAGGGCTCAAGTCAAGAACAGCCTAAGAGACATTTTTTTTAAATTGAATTAAAACTGCCATTTTGTTCTTTAATTGATGGTGGATATTGTTAAAGCAAAAGTAACCAAAATTTAAATTATTAAACTGGTTTTAAATTAACAATAAAATCTGCCTCAAGTCAATAATTGCCCTTGGTCATTTCTTCCCATCAGGCCGGCAGCCATGTGTATGTCAGCTGGAAGCCAACAACTGAATCTGTGGTTTATTTTCTAAACAGTCTATAACCTCTGTGAGTTTATTGTTTTGATTGAATACATTTTGTGCATTTTGTGGTTTTCTTTATTAAAATGAATAGTTTAAGTCAAGTGAAAGTTCAGATGAGGAATTATATAAGAGCCTTAATTAAATAAAGAACCTGATAAGCCTTCAACTAGGATGTACAATGACATCTTTTCAGTGCCTATTAAGAGTAATAAATTGAATGACTTAAACAAACTGTACAGTTGTCTAAGACCAAATGAAATTGAGTACTTCAACAACATCAAAGAAAAAGTACTTGAACCAGCTTCAGAACCAGCAGTCACTGATGGAGATGAAAATCAGTAAACAACAATGCCTATAACAGTGATCATAGATGTAGGCCTAAACTCTGAAGTGTTTTTACAAATTAAAAATGGGTTTGTTTCAGTTTATTAATGTAAAATAAATAAACTTACTTTTAAGTGTAACTTAATTTTTTTTTATTGTACCTAGATGTTTTTTTACATGTTCATTTTTTTTTTTTTTTGCTTTAGCTTTGTTTACAGAAAATATAGTAAATATTATATAAACATTTTATAAAATAATATTAAAAAATTGGTTTTTCAAAAAATAAGCCTAGGCCTAGTAAGTTTAATCAGATAATTTACCCTACTACAAACATTACTGAATGTGAGTAAACAATGTTCACAATAATAAAAGCCTTAACTTAAAGGAATAAGTGACCAAGTAGGCCTAACAAGCTTTAGTCAAGAACTGACCAAGTACGTCAGTTAGTTTTATTTATATTTTTAATTACCTAACGTTTTTCGGGAAAATAAATACACCATTGTGTTAGCATCATAAAAAAGTACAACTGAGCATAAACTAAATTTTTTTTTAAAGTATTAACTATTATTTAGTAAGGTTTTTTTGTGATTCCCGACAATTTTATTTTTGTTACAGGCGGTTCTTGACTTGAGCGGTTCAAATATGAATTTAAAGATATTTAATACAGAGGGAGAGAAAGTGATTAAATAATTGATCTAAGCGAAGTTAGGACCAGGAGGTATTCTCATCCACTTAAACCATACACAATTTACATTTATGTATAGTTAACCACAAAACATAACCACACAATTATTTTTTTTAGTTATCTATTTAAAAAAGAATATATCAAATAAAATCGTACATAAAAACATAGAAATCAAATATGAAAAACATACAAAAGTAGGACACATTATTTGTAAAAGAAACTTTAAAAATAAAAATAGAATTATTTTAGTTTAAATAACATAAAACAAATTATTAATTACATCATAAATTTACTACATTAAAAGATAAACTTATTTTTAAAAAAATCTACCCCACGTTCATTCATCAATCCGTAGCCTATACAAAATAAACAAATTTATTTTCTTACACACTTCCAGTAAAGATATCACTTTGCGTTCATAGCATTCATAAAAATGCACGAGAGATATACATAGATAGATAATAGTCTTTTTTAGGTCGAAGTTAGGACCATCAGGTCGTCTCTTACACTTAACCTACATTCATTTACAAATTTCTATAAACATTCTCAGCAGCTTTGGGGTTTTGGTCAGAACTACACCCCTAGTCCTTTCACTAGCGTGAGAATAGATCTTACAATGTGCATTGATTCCTTGCCACCTGAGGCAATAGTCAATGGTTCAAGTGCTTCGCATTCGTCTTCAAGAATTTATTATTGTCATTGTACTTTTGTACTAGTTTTAAATGTGCTCGATTTTCTCCATACGAAATTTAAACGAAAAGTTTTATGAATAAATTTTTAAGAACAAAATGTACACACGAAAAACTAAATGGCGGTTTTACGAAAAACTAAGGACTAACGTAATTATTATTATTCTTCTGCTCAGAGGCAATAGTCAAACGTATTGTTACAACATTTTATGAATTAATACCGTGACCACTACTAAATCCTAACGGTCTGTTAACTTTAATTAATTAGTTTCGTATGTTTTCAGTAATAACCTTATTCGTCAGTATCACTCTGTCATCCCTATCGTCCGTGCAGATAATAAATGAGCTTGTCAAGCAAGATAAATGAACGTACGTTGACGATGTCTGTGTTTGAAACCGTTATCATCTGATGATGTGAACTTTAACTGTATACGTATTACTACAATATGAATTACAATATTCTTATTACACTTATTTGCAAAAATACTTGTACAACACTAAATGAACTGAATATGCATTTCTGCGGATAGCTATGTCACATTAGTCTCAGTTTTGAACATGATTTTAGTGAGATTAAATTACAAAATTTTATAAAAACGAAACAGCTGTTCTAACTAAAACCTACTCACTCTTCTAACTTATTTTAATCTCTCCCAAAAACTGTATGAGTTTAGGATTTTCTTTTTTAATTTGTATGTGAATTTTTCTTAGTTTTTATTGTATATAGTCTTTATTGCTTAGTTCCCTCACCTTTATCCTGTCTTGGTGGCTCCGACAATCGGACAGCTCAGCTCCCTTGCCCTGTCGTCCACTCCAGAAACCTCTCATATTTCAATTCGCTTGCCGGCGTCCACACCCGGGAGCCCCCGGTTGACTATTTCTTGCTTTCCACCCAAAAACCTTTCCCAAAAGACATCCTTTCTAATCTTTCCTCTATATTTAAAAATCTTCCCCCCACTCAGTTTTTCCAGACTTTTCTTACTTTGATGTTAGCCTACTTAAAAATGCAACCCTGTGATTTACATAACTTATAATTTCATATAACTACCTACTCTATATTTCTATATTACATAAATGTGCATGCAAATAGAATTATTCTACTATTGTTAAACATTTATTAACATTGTTTCTGTCTTACAAAATTACCTAACAACTCATTTTACTGACTTATAAAAATGTACTGCTCTTATTTAGAAGCAATTATGTGGGTTCCACCAATGAATACAGGGTTCCACTCAGTACAGGCATGGATATTCCATTAGACGGCAATTGCTTCATACCCTGTACATTGACTAAAGTTGTCCGAGGATGGCATGTGCTACTTACTGTTTTCAAATTGTACAACAGGTTGCGACACAATACAAAGGAAATGCCTTGCACTAAAACTTAAAGACTAACTTTCCGTGTACAGAGGGCATTTTACTCGGTGGAGGAGTACCTTAAGTTTTAAAAAGATTATATAGATTAATAGATTGTTTATGTTTATTTGAATAATGTGAAAAGTATAATGTTTTATTTATATTGCTGGTAATATATTTGTATTATGTGTATTAATGCGTATTGTATTTTATTCTCGTTACATTCATTGTGTATGTTTACTCGAATGTTTACTGCAGTAATGAAATTTGTAGACTAAATAATCCTAATAAAACTAAACTACAAAAGCTAAACAACTCTATAATACTAAACGAGAGGGAAGGGTTATTTACTAGCTTGTTTTTACTTGCTTTAAAATTACAGTACCATTATTTTTCTACAAAAAAACCTTGTTTTGTTGGCAATATGTAATTCTTTGTATGTATTTGCCTGATGACAATGTTTCTCTCATGAAATTTTTATAAATAAGGTGTTTTCACATCTGAGCTCTAGCATCCTAGTTCTGTGCTACTTTTTAATTAAATTGTATTTCTATTTTATTTAAGATGGAATTCATAGGTCAGTTCCTCTTAGTTTGAGTTTTTCACTTGGGAGAAGGAGTTAATCCATTCTTTCGATACGAATAGTAATTTTGTTATACACAAATGGTGGCAAATTTTAATTCTATTTAGTTGTGAAAATATGAAAAATCAGTCAGTAGAACTCACTTTAAAACTAGTCTTAAATAGATTCAATTATTTCAATATTTTGATATATATGTAGAATATATGATATTTTGAACACATATAGGGCCTACATACATACACTTTAATGGCATCACAAAACGTATTCTGGTGACTGTGATCTGTGCTCATTGACCACTCCCTTAGGTCTCACTATAATACTCACTGCAATAAGGAATATAAAACTCACTATAAAGCTAATCTTTCCTATGGAAATTCGTTAGTAAAAAACAATAATAGAAAACAATTTGCAGGGCAAAACTGAACTCCTGGGGAGTAGTTAGTTGTAGCTTTTTGCCTTGAAATACAATATCCCTTGAGTATATCAGAACAAGCAAACATTCTGTTAATTTATTGACATCTTAATAAAGTATCCAGCGAACATTTTAAGTATTGCGCTTCACCAAAGTACTAGCGAAATAAACAAAGCGAAACAAAAATTAATGAAAAACGTTCGTAGTGAAAAAATATACCACAAAATGTTTTAACAATTTAAAATATACAATTAGTTATAAAAAAATATTTCTTAATTATTTATACAAACTTTTATAACAAAGAATTGTTTAAAATATTCCGACGTAATTTAAACAAATATGTTCTTTCTAAACGAAGTGTTTTGTATTAGAATGATCATTATGGTAATTCTAGAACATATATAGTGCTTGAATAAATAAGCACACTGAATCTCAGACAACCAGGATATTGCTTTCTGAATAGCTTTCCTTACTATTATATTACTATAAACACAACCAGCACAATTGGCTCTCTTACTATAATTTAATATCTTGGTTGATAATGTAGATAACATTTCTAGTTATTAAAATCATGTTTCGTTTGGAGTTTTAAATTTCAATTGGAGGATTACTAATTTTCTTCTTCGACAATTTATATTCCTTCCAAATAAATGTAGCCAACTAAAATTGTACTTAACTATGAATATGTTATTCCCAACCATTTTTCACACAATTAGAACTCAACAGATTTTTTCCATGCTCTTTAGAGGAGAGGTAATCGCTTGAAACTTAAAAACGAATGTACATGATACTGTCATTTGAGATTTTGTTTGAAAGCAGTTTATTTAAATTAATTATAGAAATTAAACAGATACATTTATTTAAATTAAGCAGGTACTTAAGTATAGAAAAATGTATCTACAGAATTTTAAATTAATTAAATATTATATATGAACTTGGAAATGAACACCCAAATTAGCTCTATTACCTACTTCTTTGAATGATAAAGAACATAAATATAACATTATTTAATCTTGTTTTCTTTATAAACCTACTTGCCATCTATACTATAGTAACAATAATAATAACGAAAGCTAAATGAAATCAGTTCCAGATTTATCAACAATTATCATAATATCGAAATGACAGTTTTGTTGCGAATAAATTATAAATCTATGATAAATCCTTTACCATTCTCTTTTACTAGTATAATAATATAATATTTCACGTTCAATTTACGGTTTTACATACATTACGTGTTAGTTTTGGTTGTCAATGTTTTACGGGTATTAACGGCTAATGGTATTTCATTATAACTACAATTTTTATACATTTTCAATTAATTGTGTTGTTAGAGCTACCAATATACTTTACATAAATACTGCGGACAAGAAATTTGGAGAAATTTCTTTCGTGTATGTTTTTCTTACATGTTTCCTTTATTTTATATATATTTTTAATCAAATTAAAACGTTTATATTAGAAAGAAAATATCAATTTAAATATAGCGCAAATTAACTTCACTTGAGAACAATGATATCGGATGTATGAAAAGGAAAAACACAATTAAATTTAAATGGTATTGGTGAATTTTGAAATGAATTTCATGAAATTAATTTTAGAATAAATTTCAGCTAAAACAAAATCGTATTGTTTCAAATTAAATGAAATATTTGGATTTAAGTATATTGTTTATGGTAATTTTTAATTACATAAAAGCTGTTGTACAAAAAGTTTAGATTAAACAAATTTCGTACTCCTAAATAAAAAAAAAATAGTTATTATAATTAAAAGTAGCTGGAGTAACTCTAAGTAACCCAACGCTTCGTTCGCAGATATGGATAAATGAATGACAGAAATATAGGGTAAATATTGAGAGATCACTAGCCCAGAAACCTATAGTGAGTTGCGTCGAAATCAATCTATGTTTCCCATTTAGGTTTACATGCACAGTCAGCTATACAAGCGCAAACAAAACGATATCCGCCAGTATGTTTAAAGAGGTTGATTTTGAGGTCGACTAGTATATTTTACCTAAATAGTTTTATGCGAACAATATTAAAACTATTTTAATATTTGTATTTTTGTATCTATACCTCAGATACAAGTAATCGAAATACAAATGTGTTTTCTCTAATTTTTATAACTTACCAAATGTTAGTCTGTAATTGCGTAGCTCTTAACCGGTTTCTAGAACATTCTCAAACTTTCTAAATATTGTTGTAACATTCTTTAACATTGTCTGAAACTTTCTGGAATATTTTAGAGCATTCTGGAATATCTACAACATTCTCGACGCTTCCAGAACATTAAAGAATATTCTGACACTCGATTCCCAGCTGATTCACAAACTTTACCATATTACCTTAAGAAGTGCATTGATGTCTTCTTTTGACACCCATATCTCCAGTCCCAACTATTCCAGTACAAAACTGAAACCTGCTTTATGAATAATGAATGTAAGCATGGCGGTGGGGAGGTGGATTCCTATGAAATACAGGAACGCACAGAAAAACCAATAATATATGTAGTACAGACATGCTTACTGTTACTATAATATATATTATTGAAGACACTTTGTAGAAGCCAGTTTCATTTTGTATTGACTAAAGGTTTCACAATTATATAAATCTAATCAACACAGTACGCAAATAATGGCAGAAACTGTGTTTTATAACCGAAAACTTTGTCATATATCATTTATAAAAGTTGAAATTCGTCGGGAAATAACTAGTGGCACTTGTCAGTAAATCAAGTCTCAATAAATTACATTCGATGCATCAACCTGTCGATATGTATTAACTGAGTATAGACACACTTTGACAGCTGTTACTAATTAAATTACTAAGCAATTTTATTTTTGTAAAGTTTTTAAGAATAACACCCATTTAACGTAATATAAAAAGAATGGTGCAAAAATAAAAAGCTGTTATGAGAGTAATAGTTTTAAGTGATTAGTTGAATACTAGGATTCAAATATTATTTGCTGGTATTAGGTTAGTTTCAATCAATTCTATCTGATATAACTATAAATTGAAAATAAAAGCGTTTTAATAAGTGGACAATTTTTATTTTATTATTATTTTTTTAATCTACACAAATGGGATCTATGTTTCTACTTACTAAATATGGGAATAACTAGAGTTGCAAAAAGTGTATTGTTGGTAGGATGCGACAACACAAATGATGTCTATGTTTTTGTAAAATTTCACTTCGTCTGTTAATAGTTAGTGAAGAGAGTTTGAAATATCTGCGCTCGCTTTTTTGTCGATGGTTGTTTTTATTAACTTTGTATCATGTTTAAAATTAAATCAATGAATGTTTCAAATTCAATAGATATAGAGTATTCATATTCATTAACAATTTGGAACCAATCACCTCAAAAATCTTCACCCACTTCCATTATAAAAGGCCCAAAAGCCATTGCAGGATGTCAGGGAAGTACGAATTACCTACCTGTAAAATGGGGAATTAAAAAATCTTCAAAACTCAGTTTTAATTATTATTTGTAATTTTTTGAACATTTTTGAATAGAAGTTTATAGCATAAATTATAAACTTAAAACTTAAAAAAATTTTTCATAAAGTAACGAGGAAGAAGTCAATCTAGTAAAACATAAATACGTCAAAAGAACAAATGTGTGTCCGTGTCTTGTTTCGGCAGAAGTATAAGATTAATAACAAGAACTAATTAAGATGTCAGCAGCACATCTTGGCAGGACAAGTATAAAGCTGGTAGCATGTCACGTGACCAATACTAATTGCCTTGTCAGTTACACTTTGCCTTGAATGTAAACAATGATTTTAATAGCGAGAACATGTCAACAAATAACGTCCCTTTATGTTTACGTTACAGTGTAGGATATGCAACACTTGCACTGGGTTTGAATCTTTTATTACAGACTTTTCAATTGGAAATACTGTGGAATACACACAAAGGTATATACAAATTAATTAATAATCAGATTAGACGTATTGTTCTGTTCTTAGGATATAAATATATAAAAAAAATACTATTGTGACAAGTGTGCTCCAATTTAAATAATATTTAATAATAATAGTTTAGTAATTCTGGATCGATGTTGATAGTGTTGTCGTGCTAAATAATGGCTTGCACACAAACAATATTTGCTGTCATAGTGTATAGTTAAAGGTGAGAAGCCTGCTTGAGGCTAGATGTCCAACCCTATAGTCTGTATACAGTAACTTGGCGTCTGTACCCTTGCCCACCTGCTACAGACCCTTCCCGTCCCCTCTCACTCCCTTTCTCACACCTCTTGTTTCAATCATTAGTCACCCACTGCACGATCCTACTTTTTTTGTGACTCACAATTTCAAATTTTTGTAAGGATATTTTATAAAGTTCGGAAAAAATAAGAAAAATGATACCAAACACGACGTTATTACGTTTGTAAAATCCATTTGTGTTACCACATGTTTATTCAGTACTTCAGTCTTATTTAGCATGCATTATTTATTTCATAAAATTTTTTCTAACTTGAAACTTTTTAGTGACAAGTAATAAATAGTTGTTTTCAATCAGCGGGAAGAGGTTTCCACTAGCCGCCGTCATACACCGTTACGCTACAAATAAAAAGCTGTACTGTAATGCTCTCCACGGACAATTAAAATTCAATTGACTTATTAATGATATTTTTTTTTAATTTTAATGAAATAATATGAGGCGCTGAGCGCCAAAGTGACATAAGCGACAAAAACTTAAAACTGAGAAAATGGCACCTGAAGATTTGACCTCGCTGGAACATCAACTTTTGATCTTTTCTAAAGCTTGAATTGAACCCAAATGAACTTTTTATGGATTATATTAACAGATAGTTTATTTATAAATATTCTAATCATAAGAAAATAATACTAATAAGTAAATAAATGGTGCATAGCATACTTTGGCTTTTATAGTTTTCTTATGTGATGGCAGTTACGGTAATAAATATCGGTGCTTAGGTCATTATGGCTTTCATAACCAACCCAATTAATTTTAAGAATTAATAATATAAACTGCATACTAAACTATTTTTATGGCCACCAAATACCATAATAAACAGAGTTTAAAGAGTTAGGCTAGATTGGTATTACAATGAAGCCAGATTTCGGTTGGTTAGGTGATGTTGGGTCAGAGAATACCATAGTTAAGCATGAGATGCAATGGATTAGTACAGGTTCATTGGAATAATAAAATTCATACATACAAGGTGAAAAATATTACTTTTATTATAAAACACAATTCTTTAAATTATTATTTTTACAAAGACCTTAGTCTTCATCTTCACTACTTGAGTTGAAAATCGCATCCATAGCATCATCATCAGTTTGAAGAGTTTTGTAGAACTCCTTTGATACTGGAGGAATGAAGGCCAAGAGTTCTTCAATGTCTCTTATTTTCGCTGTTTTGCTTTTACGCCCACGTGGATACAACAGTGTGAGTTCAGTAGTGTTGATGGTACTCCTAGTTTTTCTTTTTTTAAGGTCAACTCTTTTTCTTCTATGGTCTCTCCATTCACAGATTTATATTCTTTACCGCTGTTTCTTAGTCGTTTTCCTTCCAATTCATTTCAAGTCTTTGTCTTTTTCTTGGGCGATTAGGTGTTTTATCTTCATTATCTGCGTCGATATTTTCTTCTACTGCCTCGTCTATCACAGATTCACTATTGTTATCAGGAACTGATTCTTCAATTAATTGGTTTCCTATTTCCTGAAGAATTTCATTGGTTTCTTCCATTGCTTCTACTTCAAATCGATGTGTTTCTCTGGTTCCAACCTCTTCATTTAGAGCAGCTTCAAACATTTCTACATTAGAAACCTCTTCAACTGAAGTTTCATTAACATTATTTACCAAGAGGGTATCGTCGAAAACTCCTAAATGAATAAAACATTATCTGTCTTCATCTTGAAGTAATTCAGCTGAATAGTAATTTAGAATGAGTTCATTAATTTGTTCTATAGCCACTACTTCGACACGGCCTTCACTTGCATGATGTATTTCAGGGTTTTCCGAGGAAATTATATCATTTTTTTCAGCGTCTTCAACTTCTCCTTCTTCACTATTAAATGTATTTTCACTGGGTAATAACTCTTCTAGTGGCCTATTTATGTCATCGGATAGGACTTCTTCTTCATTTCCTTTTTCTTCATTACAATAGGAGTGATCACCTGAAAAGAAAACATTATTGGATTAGGCTACAAATTGGCAAAGTTTATTAATGCCAAAGTAACCTAAGCACCAGTTCCATAGTAGTCTAACCGCCAAAACATAACTAAGCACCTAGCGATGTCATTGGAAGAAATGCCAAAGTAGCTCAAGTACCAAAAATTATAAAAAGAGCTTTTAAAACTTTTAAACTATTGGCAGTGTGACCAAAAAGCTAAATTTTATGCAAAGTAGCATGATTTTAAAATGTTACATTGCTTTTTACTGCGTATATACAGATAAATACATTTTTTAAGCCAAAAGTTAAACCGTACTCAACGTTTCGCATGCCTTTATTAACTTCCGGTTTACTTGTTTTGTCTGAGATTATTTAAAACTTCTACTATAGTTTCAGAAAAACTATATCTTCTTATTTACTATTAAATCCAATTTGTCACATTTTCCTTTCAATTAACTATTATAACTTAAGTTTTATAACCTCATTGTATGCACAACCTATGAAACGTAAACTATTTTTAATTCCATTAAAAACCATTTTTTAGGGCTTACCTGTATTAATGGTGTTATTTTTCACTTTCTGTTACATCTTGAGTATTTGTGAAGTTCTGTATTTAAACATTTTAACTAGAAAAAAACACTTAAATCACCGTAGTTTAGAGAGCTGCACCTCTAACCTGTAACCTTATGGGCTTGTAAACACAGGAATTGGAGGTTAAGTCAGTATGGCATTAGAAAATTGTTGCAGGACAGTGATGCCAAACTAAACTTATACATTTAAAAAATACCCTGCTATTTTTCTTGTGACTTAGGTTAGTTTGGTTTGTGTTCCTTGCTTCAAAGAATATATTACAACAAAAATCTAAAAAAAACTGAATTTGTCGCTTAGGTCACTTTGGCGCTCAGCGCCTCATATGGAATGAGTATATCGCATTATAAAGTAAATGTAATTTTGTTTAAGACTCCTTAGGTAAAAATATTATGTGAAATAAACTGATTGTAAAAATAAAAATGTTTACTTATGACATGACACGTTAAAATACTAACGACTTAGACTTTGCTCTACTAGATCTCTGACTCATGGCGGTTAATGTTTTGTTCCGGGAAATGAGCGATTCACATTCTAAAGTTTGTATTGTTTGCAATGGATGTTTCCAGTTTGAAGCTTGTGTTAGCCAAAGTACGTCGCATCGTGCCTATTATAATATCTATAGTAGACGTTCAGTGATCTGAAGTGCTACATTTCTCAACTTTCTTTTTTTTTTTTTGTGAACCATTAACATGTAATAGTGTTTATGTATTTTTCTGAGTTAATTTGTCGTTATATGAACAATTTGAGTGTGTTTTATGCATTGCTGAACATGCCGCAGTTCAACAACCTCTTACAATTCTCAGGCAAGAGCCATTATGGCATCAGTGTTACATTATTTTGAGAGGGAGCGGGATAATAAAGGACCTTTAATAGATGTGAAAAAAAGTATCTGAAAGAGTGGCCGCAGGGTGTAACATTTCTCCACGGACTTTGTGTAGGATTAAATTTTACAATTGAAACAGACAATGACATATGAAGCAGGTCCAAGCAATGTCAATTTTAACATTGAAGATCATCAAAACCCAAATCACATATTAAGTGTCACTAAAAAGTTTCAAGTTAGAAAATTTTATGAAATAAATAATGCATGCTAAACAATTCTGTTGTTTATATATTTAAATTTCCTAACAAAGTTAAATAAGACTGAAGTAATAAATAAACATGTGGTAACATAAATGGATTTTACAAACATAATAACGTCGTGTTTGGTATCATTTTTCTTATTTTTTCCGAACTTTATAAATAACCTTACGAAAATTTGAAATTGTGAGTCACAAAAAAAAGTAGAATAGTGCAGTGGTTAACCCAGTAGGTGACTAATTATTGAAACAAGAGGGTTGAGAAAGGGAGTGAGAGGGGACGGGAAGGGTCTGTAGCAGGTAGGCAAGGGTACAGACGCCAAGTTACTGTATACAGACTATAAGCAATGAATACAGACCACTATAAGAAGCGAAACCCCAATGCTTTTGGTGGCGACGGGGGTGTGCCATCGATAATTTCTATTTCACCGATATTCCGCTAGGCTGCGCATGTGCTGGTGCTGCGGTGGCGCTGGTAGACTGTACATTTACTCTTGGTTGGGAGTGTACCATATATTACCGCCCGCGCCTGTTTTCCTTTCTTTCTGCTTTCTACCCCTCAACTTCAGTATCCCAATTTTAAATGTTCACAGTGTTTGCAAACATAGTGACTGTGCCATGTGATTGTCTATTGTTATAATAATTTAGCTTGACATGTTTATTTAGGTTAAAGATTAACATAAGACAAATTAGGGTGGCGTGCTAACAAACTTTATATACAAACACGAAGGGTTTATTTCCAATTTTTTTTTAAATATATACTTTATAGACGTCTCATGACTCTTGAATCTTACTTTTATTTATTTTGTTTAATTTTCCAAATCATATTTGTTTTGAAACATTGGCCAAACACAAAATCTTATATACAAATATTATTGTGTTTAATATATTTCTTGATGAAAAATAATATATAATATACATCTACATCTCTGTAACTGGTACCAGAGAAAAATAATTATGTATTTTGTCTGTGTATGTTTTAAAAAATATGTATATTTTTTTAGCCGCTAAGGCAAGTGTATAAAATTGTTACTGGTTTCTTGTTTAAGTTATAAAATTGTTTTTGGGAGGGTTTTTCTTTCTTTTGTAAAATAAGGGAGGGTTTTAATATTTCAAAGTATAAATATAAAAATAAGGGGCTTTAAGTAGACCAAAAGGTGTTTTTTTTTTTTTAATAAGGGCATGTAAATTTTTAATTCTAGTTTACTTAAGAAGAATTGGAATATATATATAAATATTGTTCACAAATAAATTTTGTATTTTGATCAATCAATAAGTTTTGTTTAAATATATCCTTTTGTAAGTGGTTGATCAAGACGTCTGATTTTGTGATGAGTTTTATATTTTGGTAAATGGCATGGTTGTTGTTTTTTTTTTTAATAAAAAATATGATATCACTTGCTTTCAAACCTTCTCTCTCGATCCACGATACCATTTAATAATTTTGTTAGTCACAGAAAGTACGTGGTGTAGTTACAAATGCAATGAACTGTGATAATAAGTTAAAAAACCTTTGTAATAAATTATTGTGATTATGTATGTATGTCTGCTTATCGTTTCAAAATTTGTAATTACTCAAACAAAGTTATTCGTTTATAATAAAAATAAATTGTTCCTAAACATATGAGAAAACAAATGTGTGGTTTTGTTTATACCCGCGTGACTATACATTTTTAAATCTTTCATTTTCATGAGTGTATACCTTGTTTTTATTACAGATGGAGAAAAGAAGGTTTTTGCTTAGTAGAGATAATACGTGGGTCAATGATTATTGATTAGTGTTGCCTACATGTAACGTAACGGAATTATTTTTACTATCATTTTGGTAAGTTTCCGGTTTAACTTTGCAAAACAGATGTTGGAAAATTAATCACAGAATGAATATTTTGATATAAAATGTATTACGTTGGCCAAAGATACTTGATAAACTTTTAATTGTATTCACTACCAACAAACACTATACCAATTCAATATAATGGTTAGTGTTAATTGCTACAATCAGGACCCTCAATGCAGCCCTTCGCGCGGGTACAGAAGTATTTGCTGCATGATAATTGATAAGGGTAAGTTAAATTCGCAGCTTTTTTCGTGTGCAGCGAATTTTAAGCGCTGCCAATGAGTTTCACTAGTCTCGAGACGCTGCAAAACAACTTGTGCCGCTCCAAGCGGAATCAAGGTAAACCAACCTCAGCGCGTCCCCTTTTTGTCCATAAGGTTTCGCTTCTTATAGTGGTCTGTATTCATTGCTATAAGTTAGTCTGTTCCCGAACACACATGGTCTTGCCTTTGCCTTCTTGTAGTTTAGGGTCGGCAGAGGAATATATTGTTTTATACAAGAACGGTTATGGGTGCATTCATACTTCATAGTAGTAAAAGTATCTGAAATCGCATTCCCGTTTCAGTACGCTGTGACATCCAACTTATTGAAAATCTCTTTTTTGTTCGGTTCTGTTTTCTGATGTGTACCTGGAAAACGTTAAGTTTAAGAATAGAACAACGCGTTAAAAATATTAATTCAATCGAAAAGACACCAACAGAATGTTTTCAAATGCGCACTACAGCTTATTTAAAAGGATTTTTAGTCTCGAGCAATTGTGATATAAAATATTGAAAAGATGAACGACTTTGCACTTAAATAACCGAAGAAAATCTAGAAAAATCTGTGAGACTTTTCAAAAGACCACCGAATCGGGTTATAATTGTAGCTGAATCTGTGAACATTGACAAAGGCTCAACATGGAAAATTTTTTTAAGGATCTACATGATAAAGGTTTGTACAAATATGGGCAAAAGGTTCTCATTACTGATCAAAATGAATGTCACTACAAATTTCTGGAAAACTTAGCAAACCTATTTCAAATTTTTACGAATCCTCGATTTACAGTGTGATTCTGATACCAAAAGTCAAACAACGCAATGAAAAGAAAATAATTGTTAACTCTCGTACACATTCAAAGCATTGCGTTCTTCTATAGTTATTTTGGAAGAATGGGTTACAGAAGGCACTCAAGTTAAGCAATATTATTATAAGGAAGTTTAGAAAAAGCTGAAAGAGTTTGGGAAAACGACCATAACTGTGTACAAATATGTTTAAATCTTTACCAGGACAATGGTCCTGCTTACACAGTACTTTCCTTGAGAAGCAGCTTTTGGCCGGAAAGAATATTAGGCGATTAGTACGGCTCTTTTATATTTTCCTAAAAGTAAATTCAGTGCTCACTTCAAGAAAAGTAAGTAAACAACCCCCAGCCATCTCAGGACGTGGAAGATGACCTCCGTGTCATATTATTGAAAGACAGTGGGTTGAGCCATTCTAGCTCAAGACTGTAGCAGACATATATATTTTTAATTGTCAAAGCAGGTGCTTCTACGGAAGACCAATGTCTTTGCGGTATGATATGATAAATTACTAAAATGTTATCCTTTTTGCTTTATAATCGGTGTGAAAAACAATATACGTAGCAAGATATTACAATACCTATACGAAATGAACAACACTGATCAACTCGAAGAATGAGACATAAACGCTCACCTGTCTGACAACATCTACCGCTTTCCGTTACTAGGATGCTCGACGTTAAATGGCTGAATAGATCAACAGGCGTGAGCTAAAGTAAATTGATCAGTGCTTAAAGGAAAACGTTTGAAGTCAGTAGATAGTGTAAACAAAAATCGTCGGATTTTTTAAATTTATAAAAATGACAATATAATACGGCAAAACAGTATTTGAAACTGTTCAAATTGGCCTAGTAATAAATACATTTATCGTAATATTAATAGTGATATGTGTTATAATATATTAGGCCCTTTTATTTGTTCTATTTGCTAATATTTACCATAAAAAAACTGCTGGTTGTAAAGAATAGTTATTAGATTTTAAATTTGGTTGCTTTAAAAATAAATCCAAATGCTTTTAAGAAACTCGTTTTGGTTCAATATAAGCCTATTCTAAAATTGTGTTAATCTTATAATCCAAATTGGCTGTTTTATTTGAAATATGTAACAACAGATGTTTGAATTATAATGCAATAAGCCTTTTCCGTTTTTTTGTGTGTTTGTTTTTATTTTTTTAAACTAAGTTTAAAAAGTTTAAAAAAAATTATTAACTGATTTTATATTTTCTAAGTTGGTTGCTATGGTAATGAATGAACATGAAGTCAACAAAAGCTTGTAGTTCAGAATAGATCAAACCTAGAATTAATTGTGTGCTTAGCTTTCGATTCGAACTATCTTTTATAGGCCTTTGATTGAACCCCCAAATGTTGACCACTTTTAATCCTTAAAATCTATCTCTTCTTAATTCACTTCTAGATAAAGGAAACCTGAAAATGTTTAGGCTCCAGCTAACATAGTTTTTGCCGTATATTGATTATTAATCAGTCTTTCAATCAGACTGTCAGGACTTCTTCTTTCAAATATATATATATAAATTTCTTGTAAAAGACTTGTAAATAAAATAAGTTTTTTCTTAAATTTTTATAAAGTTTTTAAATAAAGCACCTGTTGATTTGAAATAAATGTATAACGCCATACATAGGATAGTTGTTAAAAGTAAACAAAACAATGTAGCATTTTAGTGTTATTTAGGAAATTTGAAGTCGGGAGACGGGTTGTTTCATGTACAAAAGATGTATCTCCAAAGTACGTTTCTTTATGTATCGTGAACAGATGAATGCAATTAAAAACTAAACACAAACGACAACGCTGTTCTCTTAATAATTTCAATTGTCTTTTACTAGATCCCCTTACATTTTGTATGGTCGTCTGTTAAATCTAGTTAATTGCTTTGTACGGAGAAATAATTTAACAATGTTAAAAAGGGAAAACTATTTTTTCAAAAGTACAAAAATAAGTTTTTTAAGAAAACCATGTCTTGGCAAATACAGTGCGAGTCAAAAGTATTGATACACCCTGTTAAATTTTAAATGGATGAAGATAGAAAACTGAAACTCAGGACACCTTTCTAGAAAATAAAATTGAACGTTTAGTTACTATTACAACTTTGCCATTACCCTAAAATAAGCTTTTTTTGCAGCAGCTCAAATTTTTCTAGTGTAAAGACCCATTAAGTGACACCTCATTTTAAAACCCTAGAACTGGCATGGTTAAAGCTAAAATTGGCCAACCCGTTTTTAGCTTTTTGCAAGCATATTTTTTAAAAATTCGCCAAAAATAGTAAATGAACCCCAATCCAAAAGTCTTCAATAGCTTTTTTGTAGAAAAAACTTCAAAAAATTCAAATATGCCACTAAAAAGTAGTTTATTTTGAAAAAGTTTCGTAATTTAGTTCTAAATAGAACTGTATAAAAACATTTATCAATTTCAAATTTTTTATTTTGAAAAAAAAAAACAGTTTTTATGTTCCAAGTACACGACTGGTAACAAACCTAGGCCTAGATTGTAACGTCATTTAATAATATATGCTTTGCCCAAAAATGAAATATTATTATAACAAAGTGTAGAGGATAAATCAAAGAAAAGAACGGTTTATAACAAAGTGTAGAGGATAAATCAAAGAAAAGAACGGCATACTTGTCTTTCCTTAGTTCACAAAAGTGTTTGAGTTATATTTATTTGAATAACAAAATGACATCAATCTAATGAAGAGTCGGCAGTCGATATTCTACGGGCAGCATGCGTCATATAAACACCGTGAGAACCCACACGCTAGACGTTCTCACCAGAATGTGATGCAGTACATGCAAGGGTTATTGAAATGTAATTAAAAGAAAACATAACCTGTTCGCAATTGAAACTCTAATTAAAATTTAGGCCTATGTTTATCTTTTTGTTTGTTTTCTTTTTTCTATTATCTTATATAAGTATAAATTAATAATTGAAAAAAAATACCTAGTTGAAATTGTGTTGTTGGCTCCCGGAATATTCCATTGTATATTTCATGTTAGCCTAGCCTAGAAAATTCCAGATAGATCCATATGTTAAACATATGATATCAGTCTACCATTATTAATGTCTATTTTATGGTTATTCATTTTCGTTACTATGGTGATATGAAAACAAATAAAATAATGTTCTTGGTTGTAATAAAAGAGAAGTCATAAAGATAGTGTTGTGACTGTTTGGATTTGTAGGATTGTATGTGATTTGAGTTAAATAAAGTGTGTCAACAGTGATATCGTAGTTTTATTTAAACGAATCAGTGTTACGACGTTAAATGCCCTAATTATGTACTTTCCACTGCTGTCTAGACGAACAAAAAAACCGGTTATTTCTGGATTACTTCCCACTGTTAGAAACTTCAGACTTTGCTATACAAAATGGTGTAAAGAAATCTGTCAAAACATAAGGCAGTGCCTTTACAATATCCGTTGACAAATGGGCTGTTTCTTTGGTTGAGAAACGTCCAATCGCAAGGGTTTACAGTAATTGTTAGGAAAATTACTAATTTTATAGTGACATCTGATTGGAAGACACCAACAGAAAGACAAAATCTTGACGAATCCAATGGTATCGTTATAATTGCCAAAGAAATATTAGTTTAGATGGTCTTAAACGTTGAAGAAGTGGAAAATAACAGTACAATTGTATGGAGATTCGCGCACGGAAAGAACTGTAGACCGATGTGCATATTTTAAAACGATGATTACGTATGTAAATATACGTTTTACGAAAAAGTTGTTAATACAAAAATTAAAGTTTAACTCATTTCCTTTCCAATGGTGCCAGTTTTATAACGATTGGATGATTCTAAGGGGGTAAATTATCGATTATGCAAATATTTGCAAATTATCGCAATGTGTGAAACTATTGCGTTCTACGCCTGAGAGAGGGTCATGCATGGCCTTCTGCCAGTTCCAGGGTTTGAAAGGTTGTAATAGTTACTAAAAAGTTCACTTTTATTTCCTAGAAAGGTGTCCTGAGTTTCATTTTTCTATCTTTATCCATTTAAACTTTAACAGAGTGTATCCATACTTTTGACTCACACTGTATAAAAATAATAGTGTACCCAGCGATGCTTCGCTATTGTTTGATTTATTTTTAAGGGTAGTTATCCCAAAGTAATACTTTGACGTAAGTTTCAAATTCAAAATTATTGTTATATGTTACTTAATAATAATATTACACAATTGTAGCTTTATATATTGTAAAAAGTTAGTGCAATTTATTTGTATAGTATAGATGTAACTACCCCCTTTTATTAAATTTGTTTGTTGTGACCATATTATATTCTCTAAACAATCCTGTTACAAATATGTATAAATTGTGAAATGTATTGAATTGTGTTTGAACATAAAGAAAAAATAAGTGTATAAATGATTATTAAATATTAAGGTTAGTTATAAAATTACATCCCTTTGACTTAAGAAATCTAATTCCAAATGGTTATTAATATCAATTAAGAACAATATTAAATAATGATAGCTTTATAGGTTGTAGGAGATAAGTGCAATTTATATTAATTGTATAGTTACATCGCTTTTAACAATAATGACCATATTCTCGAAACAATTCTTGTACTAATTTGTGTAAATTGTGAAATTTTTGTTAAATTTGTCGAGTAGTTTATGAGCATAAAAAAGTAACTGTCTGGATTATTATTTAATTTTAAGTATAGTTATTCTATTGTATCCATTTGACTTAAGTAACCTAATTTCAAATAGTTTGTTATTAATATCACTTAAAAAAACATTACATAATTTTATAGAGTTAAAAACTCCATTTGAACGTCTCCATTGAAGCTGTACTAATTGTAACGTCTTAACTCTCCTGGCAATAATATGGATAAAGTTGAAATTTTTTGTGAAATCGAAGTGGTTTTTGAGTCTATTGAGGACAAAGAAACAAAAAACATTCATTTTTAACTCCCGAAGAAAATAGAGTTTAACGTGTGTGTCTGTGTGTGCACCATAGCTCACAAACGGAAGAACCGATTTTGATTTAGTTTGTATTGTTTGAAAGGTGACTTCATCGGAAGTGTTGTCAGCTATGGTTATAAAAAACGGTTCATCCTTTTTAAGATCATTAGCTCTTTTCTGGTTTACTTTTCAGAGGGTTTTTGTGTCGGGGTTTATTAAAATTTTTAATTTTACTTATCAATATGTATTCAGATATTTTTTCCTACAATACAATAGGTATGCACTTTTCTAAGCTGATTTTAAATAGTTTTAGAAAATAGTAAAGGAAGATGTTTGGCTTAAAGTCTACGAAGTTTCGTCTTAATCGAAAAAGATGGAGTAACGGTAGTGTACTATTTTTGGAAAACCTGTCATTCTGTTATCCAGAAGAATAGCAGACAATAGACAATTTTTTTCACACGACTAATTGCAGAACAAAATCACAAACATATTAATGTTATTAATAAAATTACGTTAACTATTGGACCCGGCAATGCTTCGCTATTGCTTGATTTAATTTTATGGGTGGTTATCCCATTTCATCCCGTTGACTTAAATAATCAATTAAATCTTTTTGTTTGTAGTGACCATATAATGTTCTAAATAAAATGATAAAATTTAAATTGTGTGCTTAAGACCACACGGGAGATGCGTACACTTTTTAACAGAATTTACGAAATGAGTTAGGCTCAGAAGTTTAGGCCTAACAAAAATTATTATTAAAGATTATACATTCGAATCAACTGTTTTATCTGTTATTTTATTTTATTGGTTTCTATGGTAATGAAGGTAAATACATTCAAGAAACATGTGTTGGTCCATCAGGCCTAATCTAAAATTATTTTGTGTGTTTAATTGTAATTTTATGTGTTTCTGATGCATTATTATATACAAATATTAGCTTTCTTCATCATTAACACTTTAACTCTAGCAAATTTCATACTCCTCAATCCGCATAATTTTCGTAAAAAGTTTTTGCTTCTCGCGTTAATATATAGATTACAGTTTTCCACAACGTTTTAAGAAGTCCTTAATAGTAAATTAAATAGTAGGCAATGTTTTGTGAGATGACAGTACTAGAGTTATTGAAACTACAACAACCTTTACGGGCGATATTTCAATTTATTGAAATTTACCTTGATGAGTGTCTGACACGAACTTAGGTTTTATTGTTTTCAATTAAGTAGATATCATCATTTATCTAAACAAATATTACCGTAGCATTTTTATTTCATTACCCTTCAAACATTGATATATTCGAGATTGCGTTTTCGAAATGTAAATCTCCCCAAGATACATCATATATCAATCTAAATGGCCATACAATAAAAGGATGGGATGTACTACAGTAGTAATATCATACATCTATATTTATACGGGTAAAGCCACGTGTAGATATTGGAAATTATTTTTACCATTTGACGTCACAATGACATCCTGAAGAATAACAGGGTGTTCCGTAAGCAAGTTGACTATTTCAGTTATTCGTATGCAGCTGTTTTACTTTATAGCACAATTTTTAAATAAAATACTGAATTCGTTTTCAATTCTGGTTATTCCTATATCAGTTTACGTATAGCTTTGAAAGGGTTTTCAAAAATACCCTTACGTAAACAATTTTGGTTTTACTACTTGTATTTTATCACAAACTTAAATTTATACCCAACATTGCTCATAAACACATTAAAATCACAATTTTGAATTAAATAAATGATATTTACCATTTCATTATACTTTCAATTAATCAACACTAAACATTTTAATACGACTTTCGATGGTAGTACTATCAAACGTTTTCCTTAAAAATCACACAGACATAAGCTATTGTATTCATATCTGTTAACTAAAAAAAATTTAGAGACTCGATTAAGTTTCGAAAAAAAGCACAAGTACAGAGTTGTGCATTTCTTCATTTTACACCCAAACTTGGCTTCAATACACGCAGTAGGTCGTTTTTACTTTCGGTATTCTAAGCCAATCAGACCTCACTTACTTCTGATTAACTCTTGGCGTTATTAAAATGTGGTACAGACACTTTATTCCACTGATAATCGTATATAATAGCTGACCAAAATAAAAAAAAGTCCAAATCTAATAAACTTATCTAAATCACAAATGAATTCATGCAATAACAAACTCGTCTTCTCACTAAAATATTATTCCACTAAAGACAATGAGTAAAACATAAAGTCAAGATTTTATATTAATTAAGATTATTTAATTGTATTATGTACAGAAGCTGACTGCAGCATAAACATTAATGTCTATAAAATTTACCATCCTATCACCAAAAACATCAGGCCTCTTTACTAATTTGAAGACACCACAGGCTGATCTAGAAATAGCAAATTCTCAAGAAATTTTTAATTTACATACGCAAATTTAGGAAGAAATATTTGTGGTTTATGAAGTAATTTTAAGTAATATTATTATTTAGTACTTGCCTTAGCAATCCTTTTATAAGTTTTATCTGTGTTTACAGCCGTTTCACCTTTTCATCTTCAGGCATCATCAGAAAGATTACAAAAACATTTTTCACAGTTACACCTAATAACAGAGATTAATTTTTTGTTCAAAATATCATAAATAAATAAAACAACCATAAAATAAATTAACAAGTCTCTCACATGTTTTATCAAGTGTCTTTTTGTATTTTATTTATTTATGGTTTAAACACCAAATGAATCTCTGTTATTAAGTGTAACTGTGAAAAATGTTTTTGTAATCGTTCTGATGATGCCTGAAGATGAAAAGGCGAAACGGCTGTAAACGACAGATAAAACTTGTAAAAGGATTACTAAGGCAAGTACTAAATAATAATATTATATTAATAGCAATCGGATATGGCTACAAATACAATAATTAAATTATAATTATTTGGTTTGTAATTTTTTAAAGCTGATATAAGAAGTAGACGTCAAGTATAAAAGCAGACTTTCAAAAAATAGCAGCCACAAGAGGCGAACAAAATAAAATATTTCTTCAATTCAACAAACTCACCAACATTTCTAAAAACAAACTCACCAATTCAAAACCATTCCTCAAAATTTCCTTATTTACGTTTTCCTCATTTCTGTCAAAAATTATACTACAACACATGCAGAAACACCGGTTGTGTAGAAAAATATGTCACACATATGTCACAAATATGTCTATTGAACGAATGTGACACATTAGTTGTATAGACAAATCTGTTGATACATCTCTTGGTAAACCAATCTGTCATCACATCTGTTGTGTAGAATTATATGTCGATACATCTTGTGTGTAGACAAATATGACGACACATCTACTGTGTAGACCAATCTGTCAACTCATCTGTTGTGTAGACCAATCTGTCAACTCATCTGTTGTGTAGACCAATCTGTCAAGTACTAGCTTCTGAAAACAATATACTGCAATATAATTAAGTCCATTAGAACTTAAACCATTTTTAGAGTGAAACATTTTCAAATATTTAATTTCAAATTCTATTTCATCAATTGCTCCTAAAATATGTGTTTTCTCCTTTTTTATAAAACAATACACATTTCGGACCTCTTATAAAGGTTTTGGTAATTGGTTAAGGTGGTGAAAGTTCAGAAAATCGATTTATTTTCTTTCGTTTAAATTATAATATATTTCAGTTGCTAACTATCAATAAACACTAAGTATGTAAATATATTTGCTATTCAAAACTTGAAACAAAACAAACTTGCAAACAATTTTTTAAATCTTAAAAATACATATAAAAATTTCCTATAAAATCATCGAATATTTTCAGTGTTAAGTTTTTCCAGATTTATAGTTTAAACTTTATAGTACATATAGATTAAATCCTATGGGGGCCAATTTTGAAAATAGACACTGAAATTTTAGTGCATTAATCTTGTTTAAAACCGTTAAAATATTTTAATAAACACTCACAAGTATTATAAGCATTTTAAATTTGAATTCAACTTACAGAAAAAGGAAACATAGGTCAATTTACCTTCTTGGACGAACGCCAATATTCTAACAAGCAATTCCAGACTTAATATAGCCCTGGCTTACTCCAAGACTAATGCTTTGGATATCGTCGTAGTTATTAGCTCAACAAACGGATGATTGGAAAATTAAACCGGTTTATATTGAGTTATTAAGCATATTGAGAGATAAGGAACTGAAGTAAAGTTTAAACTTTATAAATTAAAATTATACTTACAACAGCAAGGGTCTGATGCATTATAATGCAATTAATATGAAGAGTTAAATACAGGTGTACAGAGGCTTTCAATATTTATTTCTGTATTTACTATTTTACGAAACAATTTGTATGTCTGCAATGAAACTAAAATGTTTGCATATTGCTAAATCTAAAGTAGCCTATAATCTTACAGAAAACAGGATTTATTGAAAACATCCAGAATTGTAATACGTCATCCATCATAGTCAGGATGTATTGGTTTTAACAGGAAATAAGTATTGGCACTAAATCAAGGCTGAGTAAATTTTACTTTATAGATTACCCTGCCAATATGATCAAACTGTGATAATAATATATACATTTTGACATCTCCTTTGACTAGTTACTTTACGAAAGAAAAAAATGTTTTAGGAAGTCGCAGAAGAGAAATGATTCCTAATATATTTTCAATTCATAGTAATAAAAACTATGTTTATTAAAAAAATCCGTTCAATTAGAAAATATTATTTTCCACTTACTAATTATTCTGTTAATAATTTCAGAAGTGAATATAAAGTAAAAACATATTTTGAGTTTTAGTACTATTTTCTGCCAATCCTAACGTAACACTTTCACTTAAGTTTGTCGACGCGTTTCGGAGTTCCTCCATTACCGAGACCTATTTCAGTACTGGATTCATCCGTTATGGAATCGTCTAGATATAGTTAGCCACGCCACTCCTCCTACTACCGGTATTGCTTCTTATGTAACCTGTTATATAATATGTTATGCAACACGTTATGTAACCTGTTATGTAATATGTAATGCAACACGTTATGTAACACAATAGTGAAACGATTAGAATTTAGCTACAGGAAATTGCACAAGACGATAGCCAATATATGGTTTAATAAACAATGCATTTTAAATAACGTGATTCCAACATACGCTAGAATCAAGAACAAGACTAACAGTTTTACTTCGAATTCAGTTATTAAAAAAACACAAAAGGATTGGTTAAAAATGGAAATTAAGACTCTATACATCAAAAAGGATATATTAAATAAGAAGATATTAAATCTGCACTTGCAACTGGGTCAATACTGCTTAACTGAAATAATAAACGAAATTTTACAAGAAATTAAATACAAAGTAATTAAAGAAAACAGGACCAAATATGAGAAATTAAAGAAAAAAATAATTAATCTCAACAATGGATATAATAAACCTAACCAAATAAAATGTTTTCACGAAAGAATAGTTAATCTTGCAGAAATTGATATCAACGATCAAGAATATGAACTACTAAGTAAAAGATTAAAACATAACATTCAAAATACCAACATCAAAAAAGACATAGAACAGAATATAATAGATGTAGAAAATTCAATTTCATTGGTTCGTAAGGAAGATCAAGTTCACGCAAGACACCTAGCGGCAGAAATTATAAAAGAAATTATAAAACAAAGAATAAGTAATAAACAAAAAATAACAAAGAAGAAACTATTAATAAACAATAAAATAAGAAAATAAAAAGTAGCAACACTTTAGTTACAAAAGCAGATAAAGGAAACGCAACAGTATTAATAAAAATAGAAGATTACATCAAGAAAACGGAAGAAATTATAAACAAGACAGAACTGAAACATAACAAAAAGAAATTAAAATTATTATTAAAAAATTACATAGCCTATTGGACGAGAATGAATACAAATACATTAATATGAACCCCTGCCTACCAATAATGAGATCTCAAGTAAAAATCCATAAGAATATCTACCCAATTAGGCCTTTAGTAAATTATACAACCGCACCAGCATACAAATTGGCAAAACATATAGCAAACGTCATTGGAAATATGGGATTGTTAAAAAACAAATTTATAGTAAAAAACTCATTAGAAGTGGCAGAAAAATTAAAAGTACTTGAAGTTTCAGAAGAACATAAACTAATTTCATTTGACATAGATAACTTATATCCATCGATACCCATAAACGAAACACAAAACATTTTAGAGACTTTGTTAAAAGAAAATGGAAATAATATAGAACTAAATAAAGAAATTAGGCAGGCTTTAACAATAATACTACAACAGAACCAATTTAAATTAAACAACACTGTATACAAGCCGAAAGATGGATTAGGTATAGAAAATCCATTATCTGCTATACTAAGTGAAATTTTTATTCAACATTTAGAAGAAAAATATATAGAAAATATTTTGCAGAAACATGAATGCTTAGAATACATCCGATATGATCTACATATCGGATGTATTCTAAGCATTCATGTGAGTCATCTGACTCACTATTATTAATAAAAGACAGCCAAAATAATAAAGGAGAACTAATTTTAGAAAAAATAAATCAAATCCACGAAAATATTAAATTTACAATGGAAAAAGAAGAAAACAGAACGATTAATTTCTTGGACTTAAAAATAACCAGCAATAATAAACAACTAGAATTTGGAGTTTTTAGAAAGGACACATACACCGATAATATAATTAATGCACATTCAAACCACCCAATGGAACACAAAATGACAGCTTTTCGATACCTGATTAATAGATTATATAGTTTACCGTTAAAAAGGAAAGCACACAAACAAGAACTAAACACAATATTTAAGATATCTGAAAATAATGGATACGAAAAGAGAACAATAAGAAAATTAATTCGTAAAATAAAACAAAATTTAAATAATAAGACCAAAGTCACAAAGAAACAAGAAAATATCTGGGCGGGATTTACCTTCACTGGAAAAAAAAACATATAAAATGAAATTTTTTTTGGGAAATTCAATGTTAAAACTGCTTTTAATACGAACAACACCATAAAGAAAAGATTGAACCAGTCTATAGACGAAAGGGAAGCATACGACAAAAATGTAGTATATAAAATAAAGTGCAAATGTAACGCAACATATATAGGCCAAACAGGACGAAAACTAAAAACAAGATTTAGGGAACATATAAGATCTTATAAATATGAAAAAAGAGATTCAAATTACGCAACACACTTATTAAATGAGGGTCATATGCCATATGAAATGAAAGAATCAATGAAGCTCTTACACCAAAGTAACAAAGGAAGACGGTTAAATATAATGGAAAACATGGACATTTTCAAACTAAAAATGAACGGAGAAAATATTATTAATGAACAAATTAACAGTCAATCAGAAATAACTTTCCAAACTCTAAAATTGTTGAAAACATATACAAAAAATATATATAATAAATAAAATAAAAGAGAAGGTTTATATTTCATAACGTGTTACATAACGTTTTGCATAACATATTACATAACAGGTTACATAACGTGTTGCATAACATATTACATAACAGGTTACATAAGAAGCAATACCGGTAGTACGAGGAGCGGCGTTGCTAACTATATCTAGACGATTCCATAACGATTGAATCCAGTACTGAAATAGGTATCGATAATGGAGGAATTCCGAAACGCGTCGACAAACTTAAGTGAAAGTGTTACGTTAGGATTGGCAGAAAATAGTACTAAAACTTATTTCACGGATCCTAGCAGATATAATTTGTATAATAACTTCAACATATTTTGATGTAACACTTTGAATAAACGAAAAGTGAAAACAAAAAATGACTATCATATCAAGTTACTATAGTTTAAACTCTTAATATAAAGTACACAGTTCTAAGAATAATGACACTAACACTAGTAGCCATTCGAAGTTGCGAAACGTCATTGTAGCGGCCGTTCTTGAGCGGACGACTCTGACCTAAGGAAAACTATTTCGTTAGATAATTTAGATTTAGTATTTAAAATAGAAACATATATCAGTTGTTGTCTTTATAAAATAAATCTAGTTATAATATTAAATTGATAAATAACCTGGACAACCAATTAGTATGTAAAAAAAATATGTACACATAAGTATCAAATACTTTAATTTTACTAATTTAGAAAAGAAAATTTGAATAAAAAATATTGTTTGATGTTAATTATTTAGTTTATTTTATATTTTTAGTTAACACTTTATGCCATGTTTTCATTGAATTGTAACTTAAATATTACTGACTAGGAGCTCTACCCCCGCTAGCTTACTTCACCAACCCCGGATGAGGCCAATGGTGAAGCAAATGCAAACAGATTATTATACTCTGATATTTTCATAAATATTACGACTGATCGGTGACCCACACGTAATGTAAAACAGAGTTGGAAATAGACATGACCATGCAAAATAATTAGAATTACGATTTGCGTTGTAATTTCGCAATTAATATTTAAATAATCAATAATCAACATTTTAAACAAAATATTATTACCAATTACATTAAACCATAATATATTATTTATGTAACACAAGTTATTTGACTTATAATACAGTAAGCTTTTTGTTTTCTTTTACCTAAGATAAAAAAAAAATGTAATAGTGAAGAATAATTTACGGATTTTAAATTTGATGAATTGGTTTAAAAAAACGTGTTTTAATTCATTGTGGCCTAAAATTAAATCATGTTAAGTTTTATATCCAAATCTAGAAGTTTGATTATAATATGTAACAAAAAATTTTTGAATTGAATTAAAATACAGTAAGGATTTTGTTTATTTTTGATTTTAGCATGAATCCAACCTAAATGTATTGTTGATTTTAAATAATAATAAACTAAATATGCTATGTTGGTTGCCATGGGAATGAATGTGAACAAAGATATGTTGCTAAGCTTTTTATCCGAACATCTGTTTTATGTAATATAGAGCTTCGAGTAAACATCCGAATTTTCCACATTTTTACGCTTTAAAATCATTACAAAATCCTTTTCTAATGCGTGTTCATGTTCCCACAGGAGTTACACCCTTAAATTTTAGTATTTGTAACTAAAGTATTTTTTGCTATTCGTGAATTCTATATCAATTATTCAGTAACTAAAAATCCAATTATATTTATATACTAGGAGAGACCCCCAATGGAACCTTCTAAAAACATATGTTATGTTTTATTTATAATAATAACCTCAAAACTCTGATGGTAATTAATGTTAAATGTTCAAATTAAATTATTTCTTATATTTTATAACAGCAGTTATAATAATGGTTAAAAGAACCAGCAAGGCTCAGGTCTACACTTTAAAACCCTAACCTAAAAGCTAGAAATAAACAAATAATTGCTTTTAATTTTGAAATCAGCTGTTAATGGAAATATTGGAGCAAAGAGCTATATAATCTGTTATTTTATTCAATTGGTTGCTATGGTAATAATTGTAAATACATTTGTTATTTTGTCATTCTAGGCCCAACCTAAGAATTTTTTCCGACTAAATTTACAAATATTGAAATAAAAAAAGGTTTTAATCGAAATGAATTATAGCCTATGTTACTCAGGGATAGTGTAGCTTTTTTCGGTTCAGTAGTGCCAGAGATTACCCCCTAAAAAAAAAAAAAAAAAAACAAAAAAAAAAACTTTACCACTTTATAATATTAGTATAGATTTAAACAGTTATTTTGTTATAAATCACAGCAGCTTCGTAATACACAGCTGGTTTGGTATTTTATTGAAAACTGTGTAATTGTCCGACCCATTTCCCAGAGATATTAGTCAAGTTTATCGATGATTAATAACTTCTTCCACCAAATTAATCTTTTTAAGTAAAACAGTACAAACAAGAAACTAATAAACAGATATGTGTTGAAAAATTGTACTATAGTTCTAATGCTGAATTTTCAGCCGAAACAGTTTACTGATAACATAAATGAAACTATCTTATCCTAAGTATAAACTGTGCCCATGTCACCAGCAAATGAATTTAAATGAACTTACGAATGCACTTGTATATGTCTAGCAAAAATTTTAAAAATATGGTTACATTCAATGACTGTTACTTAATTAAAATAGTACCACAAGTTTAAACAGCAACACAACCCTCTCAGAAATCTGCAAAAATGAACAACATAAACGTTCAAGCATGCAAAACTAACGAGTTTTGATATTTGTGTATGTAGGTCGAGTACTTCTCTACTTTTAGATGTGTTCCAAGACTTCAAGAGTACGTACTGAGTGCGTTCCTCAGGCGTTCACTATTTACTCTCTGCAAGTCTCGAAAAGAAACATAAATATAAAAAAATTTGAATTTACTTTACCTCAACTTTCCTCGATATTATAAATAAAATCATAGATAAAAATATTGACAGTTCCGAACTACCTCTGCCAGGCATTATACATTAATGCATGTGTGTGTTTGTGTTATGTTTTGTGTTTTGAATATTTTCTAATGTGCAAACGGCCTTGACAAAAAGAAACCTGAAGATGAATGATTTAAATAGTTAATTTCGTGGTAGTTTAAATTATTCATTGGAATTATAATTCACGACTAATTCAGAACTGATTTCTTGGGGCTATTCAGGTTCTTCAGTCACTCTTGGCCGACCCTTTACAAAGATATAGACTAATAGTCTTCAAACTGGTGATACAATCTATGCATTTTATTATCATTTTAGGACTACATTTGAATTTAATACGGAAAGCACTTTGCCCTGTAACTTCAAATTCAGTCCTTGCAAATTGTGAAACAAAAAAAGATTTCTGTCCACTAGTCGCCATTTTTGCTACTAGCGGTTTCATATGGAAATAGATAAAACAGTGCATGTCAACAAAACTGTTTGAGTTCCTGTTTCATTT
>JAGFPH010003296.1:27041-48222 GCA_018207615.1 Philaenus spumarius | reverse complement strand
CTTTGGGGAAACTGTGTAAATATTATTATTAATTAAAAATACTCATTATTTACTTGAAATATTAAAATTTCAAAGGTGATACATATTTGTTTATAATATTTTTCTTGTAAAATATTAATAGGATTTATTTAATGGTTTAGATATTATATTTCATGAATAGCAGAGATAGAAACGTGAGATTATTTAAATAATTAAATATAAATTACATTATTAATTTAAATACGGCATCTATATGTGTAGCACTTTTATTTGAAATAGTAAATGTTTGATTTCATTTGAATAATTGTAGTGAAATATGAATAAGTACATATGTAGTTATTTCATTATTAATTTTAAAACAAACTGGTTCTATAAAAAGAGTCTAGAATCGATTTAGAATTCCGGAATCTAACAAAGATAGAAATTTTGTTTAACTGCATGCTTTAAAATTGTGATGAAAATAACCATTTTTAAAATTTCTTTTATGAAAACCCAAATTGTTTACTGCTTTTCGGATTTTATAAATACAGTTGAGACTTTATTTTCTCTGCCTTGATTTGCAAACAGACAAAATGTCGTTTAAATTTACTTGAAATTTGATTAGTTTTTTTTAAAGGCTATAACTATTTAGGCGTATGAGGTAAGAAAATAGATAGGTTTACAATCGAAATGACACGTTTTATCAAATAGCACCATAAAAAGTACACATATAATAAAAATATGTATTAATGGTGGGTTTCAGATTTCGAAAAAAATCTAAAACACGTCGTAAAAAAATACTTTTAATGTGCGAATACATTAAACAAGTAATTTCAATTATTTAAAAAATAAAAAATCTTGTCATATCTCAACAACCATAACCTTCTAACAACTTTCAATACTCTACAAAACCAAACTTCAAATTAAATTTTCAGAAAAACTGTTTGGATTATAAAAAAGATTATTGAAATATTTTAAATTTTTTTATGGAATTTGAAAAAGGGGTTTTCATTTAAAAAATAATTTTAGGCCACCATATTTGAAAAGTAGCTGAAGTTATTATAATTTTAGCACAACACAACTATAGTAAACAAACAAGAATTTAAAACGAAATATTTCTGTCTTTGTTATAAGCCGAGTATTCCAGCCGTTTCCTGACTTCTTACCCAGCCTGTATATTGAACCTGATACTGTTATTTTAGTTAAACTTTTTCAGGATGTAAAAATCTCAAATTAGATAGGAATATTAACAGTGTTGTGCACATCCCAGATTTAATAATTATTTGATTTCCATTATATTTAATCAAATATGTTTTGTTTTCAAAGGAAATAATTCGATCATGCATCTGAACCGCTGACGTGAGTTGAACAAACTTAAAAATTTTAGTTTATATCTTGTATAATGACAGCTTACCGTCGTAAGACAATATTCAATTACATAGAAGAAATAACTCCGTTATCACAGAACGCTAAGTACATGGTTTATACAAAATTATGTAGTGTAATTAAACTTGATAATGGCTAAACAGCCGAAACGATATATATATATATATATTATTTTTTGTAAATATTATGTTTTGTAACACCCCAACACGTGTTCTGGATACCATGATTGGTGCTCGTTGACAACTAGACCTTAGGTATCGCCATAAGAGTCATCGTAATATCCCATCTTTCCTATGGAAATTCGCTAAAATCGGAATAAAAACTGCTTAAAACTTCCGATTTATGAAAGTATAAAAGCTGTAATATTTAAACCTAACTTCGATGTGTAACGTAAATTATTTTAGATTAGTATGAGTATACAATTAATTTTAAGTCATACTTCACATTAAATTGTGCACACACTTTACAATAAACCAGCTTATCATGTAAAACGTTACAAATACATAGACCATGTTAAACCGCTGTGACTTCAGTAAAATGGCCAAATAATGTTTGTTTTCTGCAAGGTTTAGAAGGTTATAAGTTATGGGAAGCGATGACACACTGGAGTCATATTCGAACCATCTGGTGGAGTTACTGATCCGAAACATGCCTTCCTATGAAGTACGATAATTGAATAAGTAAACATTTAATTGTTAACGCATTACGTAATTAATTGGATAACCAAAAATAAAAATGAAGAATTTTTTTTCACATCATATTTGATTTTCTCGTTTTTTTGTAGTAAGATTAAATTTTCAAAATGAAACCAATTTGTTTCCTTCACTAATATTAAAACAGTGAACATTTAAATTCTTTGAATCACAAAAGTGGCTAAGAAGAGTGTTGACATAAATACAACGAAATCTCAGTATGATTTTATTTCATTTAAACATATTCTGATAAACACGTTCTTATCCGTCTTTAGTTTAATTGTATTAACAAACAATAAATTTGAGTTAAAATCTGAACTTATATTCTAATAAACAACGTTATAAAACTGTTATAATGGATGGAAGTTTGGGAATTTCTACCAACAGGAAATTAGTATATAAGTTAAGTGAAAGTATAACAAAGATAAGCTGTTTACTTGTTAAAGTACCGAGCCGCCATTAGGTGTTTGCCTTGAACGTTAGGCTTCGTATATAACACGTTGATTACTTCCTAATTACATATTGCTACGATACAGGTTATTTGAATTTCAAAGTAAAAGTACGATTTGTTGTATGTATATCTTTACAGAACGTTTTTGAAGTGAAATTTTCTACAGGCAATCCGAGCACTTTTTGGATGAGTTAAATTATACGAACTCGCGATACGATACTTTTAATGTAAGATTCTAAATTAAGACGCTTTTCTTTTCGTCGGTGATTTCTTCTGCTTCTTTGTTTTAGACCATTAATATAAAATCTTTAATTAATCTTTTCTTGTTGTGATTAATATAAACCAGAAGTTTAATTCAACATCTGATATGAAAAGAAAAATAAATTGATAAATAAAATATTCAGTAATAAATTCAAAGGCTTAAACTAGGTAGCTGAATGGATTTAGTAAAGTCACTTTACCAATGACATTGAAATTGCACTTCTTAACTTTGTGAGTTGTTTTAAATTAGTGTACTTGGTGATACTACTAAAAAGGACATAGTGATTCTCATATTTTTAAATGTGTTAATTTGCTAAGATACCTGCAATAATAATTAATGTAAATGCATTCAAGAAAAGTGTGTTGGTTACGTATAGGCCTAACGTAAAATAATTTTGTTTAACTTTTAATACAAATTGGAGGTTCAGCTTTAATATTGAACAACATATATTAACATTATAATAAAGTAAACTTTTCTCGAAGATTTTCAAGAAACCTGTGTTTGGTCCAGTACAGAAGTGAAAACTGTAGACTATAGGCAATCATGTTTATATTTTTTTTTTTTTTTTTTTTTAAATGTCTGAAGATAAAAATAATGATTGAATTTCGGATTAAACCAATATAAACAACGATTTCATGACAGTTAAAAAACTGATTCATGACAGTTTTTACTTGGCAGTCCCATTACTGCTTTCTTTATTTTAATTTTATTACAATACGATTGAAGTATATGGTTTGATCGATGTGTAAGGCAAATCAATTGTCCCGCATAGCCAACAGTGTCCGTGTATATTGTGGCTGTAAAGGGCTTAAATCAAAGCACGATACGTTGGACTAACAATGGAATGGAAAATCAATGCCAGCTTTGTATAATTGTCCGTTTACCGTAACAAAGGACGATCGTTTATATGTCAAAAGTCGATAACCAATTTAAAAAAAAACATCTATTTAAATTTGACTTTACATTGATAAAACATTTTTCCCACAGTCTGAAAGACAAGATCGACTGGATTTATGTTCATGTAGTTTGGCCAGGAAATTTAAGGGGATGTTACTGACAATGGTCACAAATTACGAAATTTTCTATTTGTTTTAATTTGAAAAACAAACTACGTTTTAAAACATTTTTTAAACCATACCACTCTCTCAAAAGGTTACCTTAACACCAATAGTTAAGTAGTAGCGCGAAAGTTTAATGTTTTTGTTGCATATTTATTTTTTTTAAATTTTTTATTATCAAATACAAGACATCATATACCCGTGATAAACATGCACAGTAACGAGTAACCGCCTGAGGAGTGTTTAACGAGGTACACTTGAGATCTTGTAACATGACTAGAGGCAGAGATGTACTCGACCTACACATCATTAAGGTTTGGCTGTTTCAGTGATTTCTGTTTGGTTGCTATTATTATTCTATTACTTCTAATTTAGTTGTATATTTTGATTTTCAATTAAATTTCTAAATGATTACTAAGTATTAGTTTTCAACAAAACATATAGTTTACAATAATCCCTTGTAATATTTCTTGTTGCACTAACTAGGTTAAAAATATAGTACTAATATTTATGACACTACTAACAATACTAAAAAAAGTTCATAATATATTATATTATAATTTACTTAATTAGTTCTGTTATATATATTTTTTACCTTACATAGGAAGAAAACAAAAATAATGAAACTCATGAAACCAAAAGTATAAATATTATGTACTAACATACTGTATTACGTAAACTGTCGACTATGAGCATGGACGTTTAGGGAGTGACATCAGTTCAATATGGTAAGGTTCCTGCGGTCATGGGTTAGAATCCTGGAGTTTATGGTTTTTTATTCTCTCCCCATCCTTCAATAGCCGTAAGAGTACAACGTGACGATTATAAACCATGGTAAATGTATGCTACCTAAAACTTGTAGAACGACTGCATTGATTATTATTTATATTGTTTTATCTTCACCAATAACCATTAGAATCTATATTTTTATATTATACAGAGTGTTCATAAAGTAACTTTAACTTTAGGGGAGGAAGGTGTGTTAGCAATTTCAATTGAAAATGTAGGTTCATGTAATACACTATTGTAAAGCTTATTAAAAGAAACAAAGAATGACTCAAATTAGAGCTTAGTATTTTTTGTAATTATTAGACAATCATAGTACTGGAAAATGATATTTTATTACAATATTACATGAGGTTATTAATTTATTAATATGAGGCATGCGTAGGTTGTATATTCCTAAACAAAATAAATACAATTCAAATAAAATTAATGAAACTTAAATTTATGCAAAATAAAGTATTGAGTAACATTGTTTATTTGAAATCCTTAATAAATATCTTCCGTCCTATAAAATATTGACTTGAGTTTTTCGTAGCAACCTAGAGGTCCTTTTACAGTATGACCTAAAAATTTAAAAGTCCAATTAATTATCTTAAAAAGACGCTAAAGCTAAAAAATTTGAATACTACATTGCAGACTAAAACAAATTTACAAATAATTTGATCCCGCAGCTGAACCGCTCTTCGTTCAGTTTGGGGCGGAAACACTCGCTTTCCAAGTTTGCACGTCGACATCGCGGCCTTTTATTATGTACTACTTTGCTTTGTTCGCAGATAACAAACTTATTTTTAATTGCCTACTTTAGTGTAGTTTTGGTACTTTAAGTTGTAATCCATTTTATGTGAACCAGACGTTCTATAAGGCAGTGTAATAAAACAAAATGTTCAGAACAGTTTCTTATATGTTTATATAACACCCCAAAATAATTAAATTTTGATACGAAAAATCACTAAAAATTTAGTTTCTGTCAAAAAACTTGCTTCAGGTTGATGGATTTTTTCTAACGAACTTGTTTCAGCTAATTAGAAAACTAACGTGGGTAACAAATTAGAGTCCGAACACAATTACAGCACAAATTTTTACACAAATAAATTATTTTTAATAACATCCCAAAACGAGTTCTATGGATTATGATTGGTGCTTAGGTCTTACCATAAGAGTCACTACAATTAATAACTCATCTTTCCTATGGAAATAACGATAGTAAAATATTAGGGAACCCATGGTTTTAGAATTATTGACATTCAACGTAGTAAATTAAATTAAGTAATTTATCATACATACATTCCTTAATGTTTTCTATGTCTAATGAAATATTGAATTGCATTTTGAAAGATAAGTTGATAAATTCAAAGGAAAATTCGACAAGTTAATCAATTTCCTAAATTTGGTGAAATGCTTTTTGTTTTTACTATATAACGATTTCACGAATTTCTATACAAATTAAATACATTTGAAAATAAAAAAATCAGTTAAACATTTTCTTCAAAATTACACAGGTAATGGAATAAAAGAGGATACAATATTGTTTCATATATAAGTATTTTTTTATAAAAACAATAACAATCGTTTCCGTTAAATGGAGTGTATTTATTTAGTTTTGGATATTGAGGTAGCTGCTTAAATACATTGAATTTAAGTGAATAACTAGGATGCACAAATGTGTTACATCATTATTATTATATTTTTTTTTATTCCCCAGCTAACACGCTTACTCAATAAAAGTTTGTCATACGAAATAAACTGATCATAAGTTTAGGTTTACCATTAAGTCTGCAATAACAGTCAGTAAAAACATGTACTCATATTTACTTATTTTCTCTTACAATAGATTTTATACAATAAAGCTTATGTCTTTGTAAATGATTAATATTTCTAACTATTACGAGTTAACGTATAACATAATACTTGTTTAGGTAAATTCAACTTCGAATCAAATTGCAGTTTCTATTGTTTTGACAAAGTAATTGAGAGACACTGGATACTGTGGTTTTATGAAAGTTGACTGAGACAATAGGAAATGGGAGCAGGGTTGTGGAGTCAACGACCCAAGCCTATTGTGGCAACCGTGTTGTGATTGTATGGTTGGGGCTTTCCGTGTTTAATTAGTACAGTTTAATTAGTACACAAGTGTTGAGAAAGTATTTTTGTTAACATTTTGAACATGATTTTAGATTTGTGTACATGATGGGGTGATAAAAACAAACACAAACAAAAATTAAATAAAATGCTTATTGTAAGAGTGTAAAATATATTTCTGTTACATATTACAAATAGAAACAGCTGATTTGGATCATAAGCTTAAAAATATTTTAGGTTGAGCCTATACTGAACCAAAACACATTTATTTAAACCGTTAAGATTTAATACCATAGCAACCAAATTGGGGAATATTTAAATCAGGTAATCATGTTTTACAACAAACTGTTTTTATAGTTTAATAATAGCAAACACACACAAAGAAAAGTTTTACTATATCATTATATATATAACTAAATATATAACACCTATCACTATTATAATTATGAAAACTTAAATTTTTACTAAGCCTATTTGACTAGTTTGAAATACTACTTTAACATATAATAGTTTAGTGATATAACTTGAAAATTTCCTCTCTTCTATATACAAATACAAAATCTCTGCCTAATCAATCGTCATTCCCGTGAAAATACCATAGTATACAATAACCTATTTAAATGTTCTTCTTTACGTGGTTGGTGAGTGAAGAACCTTTTCGTTCTGCTGTTACAAATGATTTTGATTAAGCTCTTGGAAACGTTTTTATTTTACAAGAGTGAAAACAGAAACGTTACACGGTTATTTATTTTTAACAATTTTGTTTCTAATCAACAAATTTACTTGTAGATGTTCAACGTAAACTGTGGTAAATTAAAAACAATATAAAACATTAACTCCTTTGAGAACACACGTTCAATACAAATAACACAACACAAATAAACTAGTAGCAATTTATTTGATGTTATTCTAGTTCCCTGATGTACAATTAGGTTACCCAGATACCATCATCGGAGAATTACTTTATTTAGAATCCTTCTATCATCGTACCCAGAGAACAGTTCAACGTAAAGTCCCTTATTTTTTCTAATAGAGATTAATGTTCTCTCCATTAATACCATTGAAGAAACAACACTATAGTGTTCTTTCTTCAATGTTAATACGACTACACAAAATTGCATGTATGCTGATGATACTACATTTCTTAATGTGATTGATGATCTTCCCCAACTCAATTCGTCTTACGAATCTGCTTTATTAAATTCAATTAAAATTAATACTTGTTTTGGTTTAAAAAATAGTAAAATAGTTTTTTTAAAGTAATGATTGTTATGTTAATGTCTGTAATTTATTTTATGAAAAACATATTGTAATTAAGGTCCACCTCTGCTCGCTTTGCTTACTAACTCCTATGGCAACCCCAGGCGAAGCAAATGCAAACATATTATTGTATTATATAATTATATTTTCACTGAAATAACGATTGACAAAGGTGTCTCGACTAGGGTCAGTGGTGGGAGTAACCCATATCCTGATTCATAAGCAGTATAGCCAGAGTTTTGTTAGCGTGTAAGACACAGTATTTTTATATTTATATGGTTTTGTAGAGGAAGCGAAAAAAATTATATCTAAATTATTGATGTTCCAAAATTTGTTTACGAAATCGAGCAATTAATTATTATCTAATATCGGTTTAAAAAGATAAACTAAGGTTTAAATCCATTTTGGCCATATCAAATTATTAAAATTATTACCATATCAGCTAGAAATGTAACAATAACACATAAAACTGCTAAATTAGACCAGATTAATTAACCATAATTTTAAGTAAAGCTTAAATTGGAAATTAAATACTTAGTATACTTAAAGTATGAAATGTATTTTAAACTAGGATTTGGCTTAATATGGTAATCTAATGATTAACTTGAATCCATGGAGGAAACTTAAAAAAGTAAACTTTACTACAACAAAGTTAATATGGCCCATATAAAATTTTATGTATAAACATATCAGAGACAGAAATACCGAGTAATTTACCGGTTTGTTTTTTTTTATATACATTTATAAAACCCAAAAACCCCAAGATAAACCGTGTGCAGGTTATTATTATAATATTTTTTCTTTTTATGATGTTAGTACCAACCAAATAATTTACATGTAAGTGAACAAATTAGAAATTCAAAAGTATAGGCTGCACGTTAGAACTGTGCGGTCGAAGGGAACAATGGATTCCTACATTCAAAGCACTAGGATGTTTACATAGTTTATTTAGTTTATACTTTAGTCTAGCTAAGATCATAAAGTAGTGTAACAATAATGTCTAGGGCTTGTTTTCAACTGATGTTCCCGCCGAAAGGGAAACACTGTTGTTGTAAGAAAAACCTAAAAGATATACCTCTACCACTGTGATTCTTCACTGTAAACCAGTTTACCATTTATGTTTGCCTTTACCGGCCCGGCCCAAAGTTAGTTCAGGAAAGCATTCAAAGGGCAGAATTTCGAAAAAAAATATTTGAACATTTTACAAACTGTATACGCTTATTTTAAAAATAATAGTCTATAACACGATGACAACCAATTGACAAACAGTTTCATCAAACAGTTCATCCAAATCGTTCAAACTAGTTAAATCGTAATGTACAAATTTCAGTTTTTTAACATCATAAGAATTAATTTCACATTATCAAGAAACAGAAATAAATGAAAATTTCTGCGATATCTAAACCTCTTTTTTAAATGTCAATATTTTTGCCATGGAAAATATTATCCGTGAATATACCGCAATAAATATGTGAGTAGATCTACTTCACTTCTTTACATACACGCTGGAAGCTAAGTACATCTGAAGGTAGAATGTAAAATAAAATAAGTACATTCGTGCTGCTTCTTTATTCGTTCGTTTACTTTACAGAAATATATTTCTACCACAAAACCATTCAAGTACTACTTGTATTCCCTGCACGACTTTAACAAATGTCAGACTTTAGTTGGAGTTGATGTTGTGGAATACCAATACAATGTATTTATTTATAATATAATGTATAAAGCAATTGCATTGCACTTGCTGATAGCTTATGGTTTTATACATTCGGTATTTATGTTGTTACACCAGACAATTATTTATTACTTGTTTTCAATCTATATTTCTCCTGACTGAATGACTGACTGTCATACAATCAACTTAGAGCAAAAACTACATAATATACAAATACCTAAATAAAAACATATATTCTTATTGGGTTATAGGACCCACACTAAGAAAATATTTTGCAAAATTATTATTTTAAAGCGTAAAAATAGTGAACACTCGGGGTTCTCTCTCAGTAATATATCAGATAAAACATCTGTTCAGATCAAAAGTTTATCAACTCATGTTTGTTTACATTTACTACCATAGCAACTAAACATAAAATCAGATTATTATTATTTACAACCAACTGATTTTTTGTGTTAAATTAACAAACTAAAAACAAAAAAGAAAGTTTAATATATCTTAATTCAAACACCCATCACTATTAGTCTAAATCCCCTAATATAATGTCAATTTAATTTTTAATAATTCTATTACTACCAGTACTAATTTACCTTATCACTTTTTGGTCATAAGTTATAACCTAAAAGTTACCTCTCTTCTATATAAAAATAAAAATCTCTCTTATAATCAATCTTCATTTACGTAAACATACTATATTATACAATGATGTGTTTGCATTTGCTTTGCCACGAGTCTGCGCTGGGGTTAGTGAGCGAAGCGAATAAAAACGCATTACGTTCTACAGTTACAAATCATTTTGTTTAACACTTGGGAAAAGTCTTTATTTTACAATTGTGGAACCAATTAAGTTAAACAATTACTTATTTTTAACATCTAAAAAATTCGTTCCTGCTACGTAATAAACATAACATTATTTTTTCTCACTTAGATTTTGAAAAAAAACCTCAAACATGTTATCACAGTATTTTAAAACAACCAATTTACACAAAATAGACCATCTATTAAAATTTAATATTTTTTATCTTCGATATTAGCAGAGAAACCAAGGCAAGTCAAAACTTTTTTAAGTTTCGAATAACCCAAATACTTATAAGAATTTAGATAAGTTAGTCTGTAAAGTAATAGAATGTCAAAATTAAGGATAACAATTTCAGTTTTGATTCAAAATATTGTATTTTATTTTTTTACGCCCACTTTGAGTCATGTAATAATTTTGTATTTTTTAGTACATTCGTTATAAAAAGCAGCCTCATTATGAGAGTTTTAATGATAGGTTTGACTGCAGCTGAAAGGATAAGTCTAGTATAAATTAGGTAATAATGTGCAATATAGGTAAGCCATTCGTCTGGGATTACCTCGTAATGAAACGAATGCAGGTAATATGAAGGGTTTAAGAGCTAATAAATGTAGATGCAATTACTAAAATTAATAACCAGAACCCAGTCTCGTTGACGTCAGTTTCAGATGGCTAAAGTATATTCCTCTACAGGCTTAATTTTATATCTACGATACTGTTATGCCCTACTACACTCGTAAAAGTTCCGATGAAGTTAAGGACGATTTCTGAATCATCCTAACCACAAAATCAGAAGCAAATTTTTGCCTATTATAAGTTGTCCATTGAATATACAGTATTATATACAGAGTGTCCTAGAACTACCTGGTACCGCATTTTTTCACTACCCTACTTGAAAACAAGATAAAAAGTTCAAATAAACATATTTCCGAAAACACCTCTTTAATTTTTTGTTTATCTTAATTCCTTTGGATGTAGATAGAGTTCAAATTTAGTGTACTCATGTATTGAATTATTTTTTACCTAGGTACAAAATAATTGGACCAGTGTCTTTTATATTTTCAAAATGTCAGCCTTAAACAGTTTGTATAGATATTTTACATTAAACATTTTAAACGGCTGCCATTTACAAAATATACAGGACACTGTTAATATGTTTAGTAATATGGTAGACGTTTGCACAACAAATTTAACTCAATATCTTATCTACTTCCAATGATATTAATATTGTTGTATAAATGAAAAAATGAAGGTTTTTGAACTTTTGTTTATTTTAACTTTTTATCCAAGCAACAATCCTACAACGCGGTTCCATTTAGTTTCTGAACACAAAGTAATATAGTATTCATATAAAGTATACATTAACGAGACTGTTTGATATTGTTTTAACCATTACATATGGAGCCACGCATTGTTACTGCCACCAAAATAATTTAACATTTATTAAAGTTCAAATATTGGATAATGATAAACAATTTCGTTACTGATGTTAGATCCTATAAAAATCTTATCTTTCAAATTCTTTATCAACCCCTACGTTGGACGTAACTTATGGTGGTAGCCGCTTCTCGTGTATGACAAATTATAGCTTTTTACTATAAATTAATTAAAACAATTATTAAACCGTCCCAGGACTTTATAAAGTTTAGCTAATTGCAAGTAAATACAACCTTTGTCTGGTAGCCATTAACCACTCGATTTTCCGTTTGAGGTCAGATTTGTGGTATTGTTTTCTACTAACAGATGTTTTCATTTTGCATAATAATGTCCAGTACTATATTTTTAAACTATGGTATTTATCCATTATTGAATTAGAAGAATGTTATTATCTAAACGAAAATTGGCGAATACTTTCCAGATACATGGGAGAAGCATGGATGTACTGACAGGTCGTCAAAGATTGTTGCACGACGTTAATAACAGTATTCAATGTTTTAAGATGGGAAAGCTAGCATTAGCGAATTATAATGACAGTATAATAATGATGGATAAAACAAAGATTTCTGCGACGAATTTTCACTTTGTATATGTTATTTTATTTTGTTCTGTCTGCAGTTTATACGTAATGGTATATACTGTATAAGTCCTCTGTTTCTTGTATGCTTTATTTATAGTTTAATTCATGAATAATGTGTAATTGTTTTATAGTACTATGAATTATTTGTGATAATTATATAAATTAAAGATTTTATTCTATGGCCAACGCATTTTACATATCAACAGATCATTCCCGTATGAAAGTGAATTGATGAAGTCTTTTTTTATGGATTAACTAGCTGACCCGGCAAACGTTGTTTTGCCATATAAATGATTTTCAAGTAATTTCTAGTGTAGACAAAAAATAGCTTAATTATTGTAAGTGTGTAAGAATGTGGTATATGCATGAAATAGGCATGGAGCGCTGTGAACGATGAGGGAATATATAAATAACAAAAGGCAAACATTATTTTTAAGTTATTATAATTTATTCATCCCCACCCCACCTCCCCACCCCCTTTAGGGGTTGGTGATATTGTAAGAAATGAATGTACCACTTCTGGCCCGACCCGGCTTTGCACGGATAAACAAATCAACCTGATACTAATAATTAGCCCAAGTGTTTTAGTTCATTGTAAAAAAAAAAAAAAAAAAAAAAATGTTCATTGTAGGCCTAACATAAAATTATATTCAGTTTTTGATCCAAATCAGTTGTTGATGAAAATCAGCTGTTTTAAGCTTTTCATACGAACAGCTGTTTTTTGTGCCCATGATAAAATCAAAAGAAATCTTTCTTCTTCTTCCTTAAGATTGACCTTCCATAAGATTAACATTGAAACTTTGAGGGCCACTGGGGCGTAGCCCTTATCACTAAGGGGTATGAAAAATAGATGTTAGCCGATTCTCAGACCTACTCAATATGCTCACAAAATTTCATGAGAATCGGTCAAGCCGTTTCGGAGGAGTACGGGAACGAACATTGTGACACGAGAATTTTATATATAAGATATAAATATTTTATTTAAAATGAAAGATAAAATAAAATCACTTTTTGCTTTTCACTTCTCAACCAAACGCATGCATGGAAGCACCCATACTTTTCAGCAATAGGATAAACTATCTGCTTTATGAATAATAATAATATATAACATCTTACTATAATGGCTTTGCTGTTACTGAATGCGTTTGATTTACTACGTATATATATAAATATAAATGCACTATTGCAAGAGAAATGCTTATACATTATACAACTTACTGTTTGAAATATTACAAAAATACATTTACGCTAAGAGTACTCAAACTGTCACTTCACTATTTTATATAATTGCGTGTTTTTGTATATTTGATCATGTAATTGAACCCAGCCCCAAATTATTCAAGTATAAAAAGCACACGTTCTATCATCAGTCGTTAATAAACACAAAATATGTATAATGTGTGTTTATTTATATTGCAAATTAACTCAAAAATTAATTGCAGACCAATAGAATTTTAATTTTTGAAGTGAAAACTTCTATAGCGACGTTAGGTATTTTTTGTAGGGAGGTAAATCGCCGTTTCGCGTCACGTCACGTAACGCAACATTTTCGCTTAGACCGGTGTGTTGATTATGTATACCCTCTTATACATAATATATAAACTTGTGTATAGTATAAAATATGAAGAACAAGGACCGATGACAATGCAATATTAATTTACTTACATATATTAAGTGCATATATATATATATATATATATACTTGTGTGTAGTATATAATATGAAGAACAAGGACCGATGACAATACAATATTAATTTTTTGAGTGTAGTAAGTGAGCACTGATCATGGTCCCCAGAACACGACGTGATTTTCACCCCCTTCAAAACGTCGGATTGAATTGAAACTTTGCACACTTATCAAGGACCGATGACAATGCAATATTAATTTTGTTGGGTGTAGTAAGTGAGCACTGATCATAGTCCCCAGAACACGTGTTCGGGTGTCATTAAAAACTTTATATACAGGATGATTCACGACGATATACAGAAACTTCGGGAGCTCATTAATTTTGTTGTTTGTAGTAAGTGAGCACTGATCATGGTCCCCATACTAAAAAATAAGAAAATAAATAATAGTTTAAAAACTAAAAATACGCTTTAAAAGCAAACCGAACTAAAAAATTTAAAATAATTGTAATTATTTTATTTATTTATTAACCAGAAAATAAAATGTTAATAAAATCCAGTAGTTAATCAATATTCATTTTACACGCTGTAAAATTCGCATAAAAGTTTTCACTTCTATTGTGTGGTCATATGCACACCCAATTATTTTTATTAAAAATAGTGGTGAATTTCCATCCATGTAGGCTTTGCAAAAATAGTTTTTTTTTAATGGTGTTGAGCAGTGATCAAGCTGGTATTTGATAAGTACAACCAATTTGTTATTCTACGAGTAATTGGTACCTGAAAAAATAAGATAATACTTTTTATAAAAGCAGTTAGGTCCTCTATTTTACGTAACCATTAAATACAAAAATAATACTTAGGACATTATCACTGTCAAACTTCACTTAAAATATAAAATAACATAAATTTCATTAACGACACTTTATAAAAACAAGTTTAATGCTTTAGAATGTATAACGAATTAATTTATAAATTTATTAAACATTGTTTATCTTAATAAAAAATATATACTGAGTGTTCATAAAGTCCCTTTAACAAACTTCATTATTTTTGTTACTGAAAATTAGCTAACAAAACATTGTATATTTCTTGTGTTGCATAGCAGGACATTTCTGTATGTTTTTGACGGATGCATGTTTTGACATGTCTGTGTGTTTTGACATGGTTAGGGAGTCCATTAATGGGTTAACAATTTCCAATGTAAAGTTAAAGACACTATTAATTGTAAAGATTATTAAAAGAGAAACAGAATTGCACAAACTACATCTAATTATCATGCTTCGTTTTACAGTAATGGTCAATCAAAGTATTGGAAAATTGTATTTGTGTTATAATGTTGAAGAATTTCACACATTTTTCAATATTAGGAATAAGTAGGTTGTTGAGGGTAAGTACTATTTAAACAAAGGTTATTTCATCAATGTTTTTATAACTAGATTGGAAAAGTTTAAGTACAATCTAAAAATTTTACCAATACAGGTCACTAGGTCACTTTACCAATACAGGTCCTTTAGAATGGCCATTAGACTTCTCAGAGTGTATTGTGAATCATATAAAGAAAAATCTTTTCCTTTTCTTCACGTCAACCTTAACAATGTAATACTTCTAATAACAATATCTCAACCTAAGAGTACAAGAATACCTTTCATATCACTCTCGAAATTAACACTTTCCGTTTTAGATAAGTGGACTAAAAGTGCATTTTATAATATCAACTCGTTAACTGGAAATACAAATATTAAAGTGACAGTCATTGAAAATTGCTTAATCGAGCAGTCTTTTTACGACAGCGACAGCTACAAAGTCAACTAACATAAATAAAAAGGTGTAAATGTTATTAATTATTAATACAATGTTTTGTTACTTATTTATTGTAACGTTATATCCTATACACTAAATATAAAGTTCTTATATAAACAAACTGAGAACAGCTTATTACTTGCTTTCTTTAGAAGTATAAGTAGAATATGAGTTGTATTTTATAGCGAAAGAGAAAGAAAGGGGGATAATTAATTGTACGCATATTTATCATTTTTCTAACTGCGTAACGTAAACTGCTGAGTACTGTTTTCCATTTACTATTTTGCAGAAGAACTTTAATGTTGCTCACTCTCTCTCTGCTCAGTACAATTTTAAATAAAATATTTCGACAACGTCCATGTCAGGGGTACGACAATGCTTGGAACAGTAAAGGTTTGATTTAAATCGAGTAAGTAGTTTCTGAGTTACAGCATGACAACAAAAATATAATATTTCTTTTTAATAGTATAGTATACTTGTAGATTATAACGGTTAAATAAAATTCTAAGAAAGGTTTGGAAATTACTTAGTTGGGTTCGTCGGAAGAGTTGTTTGTAGGGATTTCAACTTGACAAGAGTTCCATGATTCTCATTTTGAATAGAAAAGGACATTTCAATTTACCACATCATTTGCTAGCATTGCAATCTATTGTGTGATTTTTGAAAGGAAAACTTCTGTAAATAATATTGGAAGTACGAAATGCTTCAGGCAAAATCTCTGGTGACAAGATTTGTATAGGACTCTTGAATTGCCAAGGAATTCTTCTTTTTTTTATTCTAAATGGCAATACATATGTACTGGACTAGTGCTTTAATATCAGTAATAACTAGAAGACAGTATACTTGTAATCATATCGTAAAGAGGACAACTTTGTTGGTTGTTCATATGTTCAGGATGCTCAAAAATGTATAATCCTTTTCTCTGGAGGACTTTTGTGAGTAGCACAAATTGGCTCATTCGTGTTTTACAAATCTAAATTTTAGCCTATAGAAATAATTGTTAAAACATTTCTTATTTTAGGTTTTCAAAATGTGTTCTTTTTTTAGTTGATATAAAAACAATTTCATTTTAATAAACACAGTCTCCTATAAATATGCTGAAAAACATGGAAACAATGTTTTATTCCAAGATACAAAAAAATAACTATAAACAATTACTTGCAGACTATTTTAGATCTAAAAATATCAACTTTTTCATACAAAGTAATTTGTATCTATTTAACAGTTTCTACGGTAGTTTGACGAAAATAATTAATTTAATCCAATAATGATTTTTTAAATGGCAGGTGTTACAATTTGGAAATCAAAATAAATACAAAAATGAATTTCATAATTTATTTTAAAATTAACCAATTAAAGGAGTAATTTCCATAAAAAGTGTTATTTTTACGATCTGTACTAAAACACACACCAGGACTAAGCTGCAAAAAACGTGTGAACAAAGTAGTTAACTAGACTCAATTATGGCGCATAAAACTCAATGAGCAAAAATCAACACATTTAAAGATTTGCATATATAAGAAAGTAATAAACTTCCCCGTAACCATTACCAACCAAATCATAACCTTCTCGTTTACAATGCTAAATATTTGGGTACAACCCTGGATGTAGATCCAAAGTGGAAGGATAACAGGAGCTGAATATCTCTACATAACTCCGGACTGTTGAGTGAGAACAAAATCTTGCTTTATAAACAAATAAATGTTGAAACTAGTGTGGATATATGGCATACAATTATAGGTCTGTACAATGATCACAAAAATGCTCATATGATCCAACAATTCCAAAAAAACGTATGATAACCGGAGGTGTTTTTAGTTGGTCAAAATCCCACACTACCATTGTGTGCATCTGTTTATTTTGAAAAATTTTCACTTTCGGCAAAAAAGTTTTTATAATTGTTTGTATTTTAGATGCAAATATACATAAAAATCATAATTCTATCTAACAGTCAAACAGCTCTTAAAGTGCTGGACTCAGTACAAATCATATCCACACTGGTGAAGTATTGTCTAACAAACTACCTAATCTCTCCTTAAAAACGTGGTGAAATTGAGATGGGTGCCAGTACACCGTGGAATTCAAGGGAATGGGATAGCAAACACCCTCTCATAGAAAGTAAAATCTACACCCTAGATGCCCTACACCAACAAATAGACTGGGGATGAACAACGCTAGCGATGGTGAAAAATACCCTGAACAGCCCAAAGCAAACGTCTTATTAGGGGACCAACCACTAAACCAAATCACTAATCAAGTTAAATTGACAATAGATCATAAGAGTTCTAACACTCTTAACTGAACATAGCCAATTCAGGAAATATCTAGCAAGGAGTCTGGGACGGTGATCAAAGCGGTCGAATTTTTGAACAGGCATAATAGTTTGCAAACTACGTCATCTTTGATTGCGAGATGCTGGAGCAAAGACGGAGAGAGTTGTATGGAATCCAGCAACCAGGGGGCGAAGATGGCATGTACTTGGTGGAGAAAATCATGGACCTCACCAGTGGTACAGGCTTCTAACCAGCTAAAAGCGGTAACTTACTGGGCGCAATAACCTATGGTTGAAGCACAATGAACCTTCCTTCAAGGAGTCCACCCGAAACTAATCTAATCTAATGGCAACTCACCATAGCTCAAAATACCAAAGCAAATGTCTAACCAATAAAAACATTATATTATATTATATAATAATAACATTAAACATTGTTGGTGGGGACTAGTGTGTAAAAATACAGATATGTTGCTTTGATCCATATTTTCAAAAATATCTTTAAAATCAAACTTTACAACATGCATCATGCAATTGTTTTAAGATCCATGCTGACAATGTCAAAATATAAGATTTTAAAGGAAGGCGTCTGTAACACAAATTCCAATAGTATGCAAGGGAACACTTTCAACAGTAGAAAGAGTACTTTCAGTATTTAATGTGTCAAAACTTTTGACATTAGCGGTGAAATTGTGTTACTTTCGCGAATCCATTTAACTGTGTAGCACTTCACTTTAATGTTCTTGTTAAAAAGTAATGAAAAGAAAAGGTCGCCATGAGGACTTAAGTTTATTAAAAAATGAGTTGGGACTACAATGCTTTATTAAGCACAATAAAAGTATATAGGCGCCAATATTATAATATGCGATTTTATGTCTTAAATATGTTCATATTAACTCCATATTGGAGCCGTTATTTTGCAGAGAACCACATTATTACTTTACTAACGCAAGAACGATTAATTCATACTTGTTTATAGTAAAACTTATTTACACGCGGTAGGGAATATTTGCAAAGGACAAATTTGGTTATTCGTGTATACTCTCTCAGTCGATTGCGTGATATGCACTCTACACGCATGCGCAGTGCGTACTGTGAGTATAATTATCATTAGACTATCTCATCCACTGGAACATGAGTTGTTCTGATCGAGACGAGAATGAAAACAGTTCCCCTTCTCCGACTCCAAAGGCAGTCGAGAATAAAGAGAGGGAGAATAATGTATGTGAGAATGTCGTCACATACTTGACAGACATTTTACGCGCATGCGCCGCGTGTAGGATACTGGGTTAATACTTAGCATAGGAAAGTAGTAGGCACTTGCGTTTTATACTGTACATTAGCAGAACAGATCTTAATATGTGTTTAATTTTTGTTGAAATAATAAAGCTAATGGATGAAATTAATTGTTATACCTACGATTCGTTGTTTATTAAAGCTAATGGGCGAAATAAGCTGATATACGTTCAGATCTTTGTTTATTGTTTTAAACTATTTTTGTTTACGTCGTTCTTCAAAAGAAACTACTTATTCCTACAAACAACAAACTGTATCTGGCTGAGTCCATGCCGTTAGTATTTTTTCAACATAGTACATGAACTACAGAGAATATAATTTAATATTTTACTCAAGTACCTGAAATATTTATATTAATAAAAACTAAAAAACAAGATCATCCATATTATTAATCATCTACCTACTTAAATCTGATTTAAGTCCCAGATATTTTAAATTCTGTCTTTTATTTATTTCTTAGATTATGAATTAAAGTATGGTAATGGAAATTGATTATTTCAAGAAATATTTAATTTAAGTACAGAGATTTTCTTCAATTAAATTCCACATTCGATTTCCTAATCCTGAAATACCAAATTCGTAAATCAATGCAAAGAGGGCAATGCATAAAATCAATATTTATAGAACCCAAGAAGTTTTACTTTTAACGTCACACTCAATTTGTATGACATTTTATAAAAAAAACATTCTTAAACATTTTTGTGTTATAATTAAATTACTTTTCACCCACAAAACAAAATATTTTATAATTTATATAATGTATAATTAAGTTGTATGTGTTTTTGTAACAAAACAGCAATATACCTAAAAATTGCTGAGTTTAAAAAATTGTTGCCGTTATTTTGCGAATAAGAATATTGAGAAGTGTAGAAGTGGAGGATCACATGATGTAACTTATGTAGCCTAACTTACAAGCCCACAAATCTGTCACTAGTCACTTAAAATCCATCGATCTTAACATCTACAATAAAAGAGCAAGATGACCAACTATTATTCAATAATCTAGAGGGTTCCTCGTCTGAATTCTTCGTTCACCAGCCTCCATTTTTTTCCGACTTTGACGTTCACTCCCGATATATACTCAAGGAGAATTAAATGCAAAAATTATTATTGTAAAATCTGATATCTTTACGGAAGTGACTATTAACAGACTTACATGGATCAGAGAGTGAACTATGTGGAAAGGGTAAATGTGACCTAGATTCTCTCGTATGCCAAGTAGAGTTAGAGCTTTGCATGGACGCAATTAGCCCGAAATTAAATTAATCATTTACAATATATTTATACAGCACTGTGCAACACAACCTGTCTCCATTTTCATTGAATCCAGGCTAAGAGCGTATAGATCTATCCGCCTTTGATCGGTCATTCGATTAATCGAACAGTGACTCATTTCAAAACCACATTGAACGCGGCACAGCATCGAAGCCGTTTATTTAAAACAATTAAATATTATCAACTACAGATGAACCCCTGTGCTTCGATACATAACTCAATCGATTAAGCCACCCTAAAAGTATAAATTATTTAGTAAAAAAAAAACAACAATATGGATTTTTGTTACAAGAAGCGTTTTCTACTGCCTTGTTCAACACTGTCCCAATAAAACCAAACTTAAATACTTAACAATGTTTGATTTCTGTTACTAAAACCAGTCTAAGTTTAATTTAGCAATAGTTCAAATTCAATTTATTTTATTTCCTTATAATAATAGTACAAAAATTACATATTTTTAAATACAAGGAAATGTGCCCACATAGGCAT
>JAGFPH010003296.1:11891-26941 GCA_018207615.1 Philaenus spumarius | reverse complement strand
AAATATGCACAACAAGGAAGACATATTTTAGGCCTAGTCTACATTAGAAATTACAATTTAAATACAATATAGGTTGAGTGGTAAGTGCCAAACGGAGGAATTCAAGTCAATATCGGACCAAAACTACCCGGGTCAACAAATTAATACTGTATCAACACATTGAGTATTTACAATATTAGTGAGCGAGATAGGGTATGACAATAAACGAGGGTAAATAAATTTGCTACCTATAAATGGATACAATGACATTCTCAATACCGTCCCTTCCCAAGTCCAGAAGCCAATTGGTAATATTTTTCTTAAATGTATGAAGTTTAAAGTTGTTAAACATACAATCTTCTGATCAGGAAGATTCGTATATAAAACATGAGCTATGTAATGCAAATTCGTGACCGAGTAAGTCTTACTTAATTTTTTAATTAAAATTCCCAGAGATTTTGAGCTGCGTGTCAAATGTTGATGATCGGTAATTTTAAAAATATCTCGGTAGTTTTTAAAAATATAAATTGCTATAGTTTTGTCATAAAGTTGACAGATTCATAACTTCAAATTCGTAAAAAAGTGTCTCAGTAGAAAAACAACGGCCTTTGCACAATTCAGCATTAAGTATAGATTTTTGAATTATGTTAAGAGGCTCAAGAATTGATTTAAAGGCACCCCCCAGGCTATTAGGCCCCCCATAAATAATGAGTGACAACATGCATAATAAGATAGTTTCAGCTCTTGAGTATTTAGGATTTCACTAATATGCTTAAATACATAAATGAATTTGCGTGTTTTTTACTTTACATATTTGACATGTTCTGTCCATTTCATCCGTTTATCAAACATTACTCCAAGATACTTATAACAATCAGTGCTTTCAATATGTTCGCATGAACATACCTTGTTAAGATAATCACCACAAGAATGCAGTTTTAAAGAATTTAGCTTCAGATCAGTACAAGCTCTCAACGAAATTGGCAGAAATTTAGTTTTAGAAACATTAAGAGTTAACAAGTTTTGGTCAAACCACATTTTCACCGAAGCCAAACCCCTCAATGCCTTTCCCTGTACTTCTTCCCAGCTTTCCCCTTCAAATAAAATAGCCGTGTCATCAGCAAAAAGAAAAATTTGCCCTCAATATTTAATTTGTTCAAATTATTTATATAAATCAAGAACAAAAGTGGCCCCAAAGTACTTCCCTGAACCACCCCATAGTCAACAGAACAACTATCACTATTTACCCCACATATAGAAACAATCTGTCTCCTATTAGGCAGGTAGCTTTCAAACCACGAGTAAGACTTTATTCTACAACCGATTAAATTCAATTTGCGAAGAAGTTTCGCCCTGTCAACGGAGTCAAACGCTGTAGCAAAAATAATATCTGGCTCAATACAAAGGGAAATAACATTCTACACTAAAAAGATGAAATTTGTATATTTCTTGTCTGTTTATTACGTTATAACTGGGAAACTGTTTACTTGATTAATTGAAAACATCAACTATCCTGACAGTTATTACTAACTTGATTTCATGGGCTATGTTTCATCATGTTTTTTTTTTTTATTATATAGCCTGTAGCCCAGTATATACTATCAATCTTACTCCACTCTGTCGCAGTCTGTCAAGGATAACTATAGTAAAATTCACCTCAGAGTGAGGCAGAAGTTGAAGCCTACCGAGGGTCAGCACGGTCGACTGGATTCCGCTCCACTTCTACCTGAATTTTATTTGTTTACAGTAGCGTTATGCAAACTTTTTTTATAACAAGAAAATATAAAAATAAATCACATAACGTTGTGTATCACGATCGTCCGTTTATTTTGATACCAAATTTGAAGTATATCGGTAAATGCTGAGTAATTAAAAAGACCTTCAATAGTTCTTAGTTACATTAAAAGCTATGCCATTTAATTACTCAACATTTACCGATTTACTTCAAATTTGGTATCAAAATAAACAGACGATCATGATACACAACGTTATATGATTTATTTTTATATTTTCTTGTTATAAAAAAAGTTTGCATAACGCTAGTATAAAAAATTTAAATTCAGGTAGAAGTGGAGCGGAAACCAGTCGACCGTGCTGACCCACGGTAGGCTTCAACTTCCGCCTCACTCTGAGTTGAATTTTACTATAAATTGAAGGTTCATTAAAATGTATAAACAACAATGAAATATATTCATACCACCTACACTTGAACAAAAGAACCACCTTCACAGATTTACCTTTTTGGAATTCAAGTTAAAACAGTATGTTTATCTATTACGAATTTTCACAAAAAAAATTAAATTTTAAAAATAATTTGGTTACACAACTAAACTGATGACGTAAGTTGAGTTCAAACCAACTATTTGGAAAATGGGTCTACTCACTAAGCCGTTAAATAGCAACCTGCATTTACGAAATATATTAGTAGAATTTGTTTGCACCTCAGCTAACAGACCCAGTTCAAGTGAAGCTTCGTTCAGCTCGCAGCGGAAAAACTCAATTTGCGAGTTTGCTCCCCATCTTGCGTCTTCGGATTATGGACTGCTTCATTTCGAATCGCTTTGATAGATATTTTTTGCTAACCATAAAGGACTATAAGGTCGTGTAAAAGTACAAAATGTAGAACAATCTCGTATATAAATGTTTTTTAAATAAAAAAACAGTAAAATTCAACATTGTACGAAAAATCTGAAATGTTTATACATTCAGTAAAAAACGTGCTCTTGAATGTTGAATTTTTTGGCTAACGAACTCGTCCGAGTGACTTAGAAAACCATAATGTGTACTAAATTTTGTCAAAATAAAACTTGAATGTATCCTTTATATTGCGAACGCATATAAAATATACATATAAAGTTTTTAATGACTAAATAAAGAGTATTCTGGGGGGAAAATCGGTTATCATTGAAAACCCTAGGTCACTATAGCAGCTTATCTTTCATGTGGAAATTCAATGATACTGCTAAATAATTAGAAAACCTGGTAAATCTCCAATCTCCCATGATTTATCTTGAAATAAACTATTTTACTTCACATTTCTTATTAATTTAGTTTTACGTATTACATTTTTCGAATGTTTCGTTTCTATTTCTTTAAACGTGTTCTTGATTAGATACTATTCAAATTCATCTAGAATACATTATTATTTACTTTTATACACCATTACAATACAAATACATGATTTACTTAAGCATTACTTGTCTTGGAAACATCTATCTCAGTTAATATGTCCCACTTTATTGGCAATGTGTATCCACAGAGATAAGCACATGCTTAAATAATCTATTGGTATTGTTTATGCAAATCTCTTTCACAATTGTGTTTCCTTCCGTTGAAATCAGAATATGTGTTTGTTTTAGGCGAGTTAAGCTAATCAAATTTTTTATTTTAATTAAATAACTCAACTATACGTCATTTTCATTTCACTGCAACCGACTTAAGAAAACATTATAGAAATTAATATAATTTAATTTGATTACATTAAAACCTGCTACTAATTGTTATCTAGTAGAAATAACTTATTTTTTCCCGTTTAATTCTGCACAGATTCCAACTTAAACTGCAAAATAAAAAAGGAACATTTTATTTTTTAAGTAAAACTAACTATAACAAATTTCAATTAATAACTGTTTTCCCCATACCTATAAAAGTGTAAGTTATAATATTTTTAATCTAACTTAACATTTATGTATACAATTTCAATTTAGTAGTTGAGAATCTCTCTCCCTCTCTCATTCCCTCAGACACATTTCTCTATCCCTCTCAGTTTTAGTTCTCCTTACCTCTCTTTTGCTGTTTCTCCCCCTCGCGCTCTCTCTCTTATCTATCTTTATATCTTTTTCTTTTCTGACTCTCTCTCTCTTTCTTTTCTTACTTTCTCAGACCCTCCCCGTCTTTTTCTTGCTTTATACCTTTTATTTCTGTATATTTTCTCCCTTTTTTATCCGCCTCACTTCTCCTTTCAATATCAAATCTCTCTCTCTCTCTCTCTCTCCCTCTCTCTCCCCCTCTCTCTCTCTCTCTCTCTCCGTCTGTCTCACCCCCTCTCATCCCACTCTCTCTTTTCTTCTCTAGCTTTCCCTCTCTGAATTCTCTCTTTGTTTTGTCTTTTTTACCTCCATTTATGATCTATATTTTTATCTCTTTTCTGTTTCTTTCTCACTCGCCGTTTTTTTCCGTCTCTTTTTCTCTTACTTTCTTTTTAGTTTGTCTCTCTTTCTCCCTTTCTGTTTTCTTTCTCAATAATCTTAATTGTGACTTTTTATTTTTTACCTCTTCCCTCTATATTTTCTAATCTCCCACTCTTGAGAATTTTTTAAGTACTTGCAGTTTTTACCGAATGCTTCCACATGTTTAAATTTATGTCATGTGTTTCTAAACCATTTAATTTTTTTATTTCTATACAACGCAAGGTATATTTTGTCGTGATTTTTACAACCAACAGTTTTCGTTAAATTTTGCAAAGAGTGGCTTTAGTCAAAATAAATTCACAAATACAGATATATTTTTAAACAAGTATGTAGCTTACATATCCAATCTAGTTTTAATTTTTACTAAACCCTGATACTTGTGTAATGAGATATAAATACCTTAAGTAGTAAATTTACAATTTCACAACCAGTTCATCTAAGTACCTACATAGTTTGTTTTCCAAACAGCAAAACAATCCTTTGACTCATAAAGGAAAAGAACTGAATGTACCATTTGAAGGTAATGTTTATAACATCTATGTTAGGTTTTTGTTAGTATTATAAGGATTTCGAATTTATTAAAGATAATAGTGTAAATTTATGACAGCTGATTGGCTTTAAAAGTTCAAACAAAAAACAGCTCACATTACACTTTAAGTTTATATTTAAAACATTTTATCAAATCATTTGAGTGTTACTATTTTGCAACTATTTAACAGAATTATAAAATTTCCGAACTTTTAATATTATAATTAAATATTGTGAATTTAAATAACATATAAGTTTTCAATCATTCATAACTCAAATGGCGAAGATAAATAGTAAATCATAATATTCTATAAATGTTCGTAAACATCCAAGTGGACAGTATTTACACCCGAAGCCATTCTGAAAGCGGAAATGGTGCGTAACTGAAATAATACAGAAACTTTTGTATCCTCTAACTTTACAATGATGTATTGCTCGGCTTGAGCAGTTCGAAAAGAATAGAAACATAATTTAAACTGAACACTAGTGGTACCATATTATTTAAGAAAACCTGATGTAATGAACTCCATAAATAAATATTGATGCATAATATAATTTGGAGTAAATACATTTTACGAAAATTCTCTTAAAAATAACTTTAGTTAAACATTGGTAATTTTCACACTGATTTAAATAAAAACCCCGAACCACAAAACAAGAACAAAAACAATAACTAAACAACTAAATTGTAAGTTATGTTTAATACGTTACCCTTATGTACATTTCGATGACATGGTCATCATCCTCAGAGGGTTTTAACACTACTCTGAACAAAATGTACTCGAAATGTACATAAGGGTAACGTAGTAAACATAACTTACAATTTAGTTGTTTAGTTATTGTTTTCGTTCCTTGTTTTGAGGTTCGGGTTTTTTATTTAAATCAATTCGTCATTGCATTTTTCGTATTCACGGTTAAAATAACTACTTACTTATAGTATTGGCTTTTCTGTCAGTATGCTTTTTACTCTTTTTTACTTTTGCGGTGAAATATTACTTGTTTGTGCTCTTTTAATAAACACAAATCCAGAAGACAATACACATTTCAAGCAGTTTATTTTAAATATACGAATATATTATTAAGTAACACAAAACATTAAAGAAGGTTCCCCTTTTAAAGTTTCCTCATAGATTATTAGTTTAAAAGATCCAAGTGGTAGCACAATTAAAAAAGAACAAATATGATGTGTAGAAAAATCGTATCTTTCAGTATGTAGTTTAAACAACATCTTTGTTTGTTTAGTCTAAATAAGTTTAATTCAATGTTTTTTGTTATGTTATCCTCATTTTATTACGACAGGTAGTCTGTACATAATCTTGGAACTAATGCATCTGTAAACTGAAGTTTAAATGGTAAAGTTTATATTGTGGTTTCCTGAAAGGTAGGTTGTAACAACTTGGAGCACGATACAATTCCTTGCAATAGAACTGATATGTAAGCAAGTTTCTGGCTAAATGTATTGAATTCGCAGGAATTACTGTGCTCAGGTTGTTGTGAATATCTAATCTATTTAATGTGAACGTATCTCCTTGGTTAGCTTGAATCAATATCAATATATTTATGATTGTATAAGTCATTTCAGTTGTTACACAGAAAAAGCTAACTGCAAAATTCATACCATTAAACAATGTTCTTCACTATTTGTCTAATAAAGTGTATAAAGGGTAAATTGTATAATACTTAACAATTCTATTATTTAAAAAGAAAGGAAAGAGATAAACAAAATCTGATCTCGGGGAAGTTTAAAACCCTATTTACAAAATCACCAAGCCCCGTTCAGTCCTACCCCCAACTCAAAAACTTGTACAGGATAGTGTTACATCAAATTAAAGCCGTTACAAATCGTATATTTTTTATGAGACACTTAGAAAACATAATTGAAAAATCCTCCCCAACCCCTCTCAAATTACCTAATGTCAACAATTTTTATAATAAACACATGACTTTTGTTACATCAAATTAAAGCGCTTTCAAAATCATAAATTTATGTGGTAAGAAAATATAGATCGTCTAACACATACGTTAGTTACGCACATAATTTTATTTTAATATTATTTTGTAGAATTTTATAAAAATAAGTTAAAATAAAAATAATTTAAAAAAGGTCTATGAAAATAATAATTTATTACAAAGTTAAATATTTAAAATTTGACAAAGTTAACAGCATGAAATAAATAAAAGACAAGTTCATATGATTACAAAATGATTAATGTCCTTTTCTATAATGTTATATTGTTTAAAAAACTGTAGGAGATAACCAAATTCTGTTCTCGGGAAAGTTATTTATCATTTTTGACATCCTTAGAAACCCTATTAGCAAAATCAACCCCAACCCCACTTTCATCACCCATTGTCAACAATTGGTAATTTACACATTCTTGTGGCACATAAAATTAAAACCTTGTATAAAACATTAATCTTTGTGCAGTAAAATAAAAATATGTTATCGAACGTTTACATTAAACCGAGAATAATACCAACTAATTATTTATTCTACAAGTAAAGAAATTAAAGTGCAAGTGCAGTTTGCAATCAAAGGCACAGATTTTTCTAAGCAAAATGTTCTACCTAAGATGACGTTAATGTAGACGTTTTCTGCCGCCTGATACTTGGCTGTACAACGGGTTTTATAGAATGCGACTGCCAGAGCGTCAAGCAGCAGAGCAAGGTAATTGCATAATAGAATATTTTCATATTTTTGCATCCGGGCGTTTGGATGCACAAAACGGCTCTAAAGTCTACACTACGTTAAATTATGTAAATCACAAATGGCTTTGAAGACACGTTTAACCTCTCGGCCGGTCTGAATTTTCAAATTAAAAAGTACCCAAGAACGATTTTATTCAGACTTTTTCTTCCGCCAGACAGCTGACTGCAACACTTGTACGACTGCAAAAGCACTTCCGTGTAGTGCCTAAAAATCAAAGTATAGTTAGAGTAGTGGCATCTTTTAGCAGCCGGGCTTTCATCTGCACAAAACGCCTGCATAAAATCACTCTAGAAACGCCTGCTACGTGTTATATCGATCACAAATTATTTCGAAATAGGCGAAACTGAGATCACAGATAGCTGTTTATTATAAATACAACTACAGTAAAGTTATTGTAGTTACATAACATAACAGTTGCAATTACGTGTATCAGGAATTACATTTCCTTAAATATCACGTATGAGATGAAAATGGTAATATTACTGGTAAACAACTATAAGTTAATGGCATCAATTAATTATTGTTATGAAAACTTGTTAAAAATTAGAAATATCGTTAAAACTAAAATATATTTTAAAAACAATTCTTATTCTTGTATCTTGTGTCTTTAAATTTGTTTCATATAATTGTTTGTCACTAAAGTTCTCAAATTCGTATTATTTACTTCGAATAGTTCTATCGTAATACGTTCAACACATTGTTCAGAGTCTCGACCCTTAAATCGAACTGTGGTGTTTTCAGACCACAACACCCTGGAGTTCAATACAAGAAACGTGATGTGCTTACAAGTTACGCCATTGTTAAATCTTCTTTTATTCCTTCTACAATTTGCCATGAAAGTGTTATAAATTACATTGATTAAATACTTTAAAAACTTTAAATGATAAGTAACGGAATTAAATCAATCTTACAATACAAGTTAGTGTTCGTCCGTACACACATTCGTACGTGAGTAACCATGTAATATAACACCTGATTTCTCCCACCTTCTTTATTACCTAAACAAAACATAGTGTAGATTATACTTTGAGGTTATTAAAACAACTTCAATCAATAATATAATGTCTTGTGAAGTTTATATTTTAAAATAATAGTTATAGAACTAATGCATAATGCTATAACAGTTTATAATATTTGCTTCGAGGTTACAAAATGAATATAAACACAACCTTTTATTATAAATATTTTCGTTTATACAAATTTTAAGAAGAAATGCGATTTCGTTTAACTTCGGAAACATTCGTACCTCTTCGTGTAACATATAGGACTAAACATATTTAATTATTAGTTTCTTTATCATAATATTAATAAAATTTAAATTATTTTATAAATAATTTTTTTATAAAAAGCAATTAAAAGATAATACTATAATTTTTATTTTGAAATACATTAATGAATATGAAACCTATATTTTTATAAATAAGCCAATAGTTTTATAAAACCAAATAAAAATTTTGGAACATAGGCTATGACGATTGCATAATAGTAATATCTTCTAAACAATTTTATTAAGCAATTATAAGATAATATTTGTATCTTTAATTAGATTATACAATTGTCGATAAATTCTAAATTTTGATTAATATGCCAAAATAATGTACGATCCATCTCGGTAGGTGGAAAAACATTTTACTATTTATAATATTTTAAACATTTAAATTAATTATTTGATATATCAATATAAAATAGAAATCAATAAAAATCTTATTATTTTTTTTTTATATATAATAATATATTATGCAAATAACACATTTTAACAAGTAGGCCTACAGTTAGTATCCTTATAATTGTGCACATTTACCGAGTTAAAACACCCCCTCAGCATAGTTATGTAGACCTTGTCAATGTCTGTTGTTTTTAAATAATAATATTTTTTTAAATTATGCATTTCTAAAGTGTATCTATTTTATGATTTTTCACAGGGGCTTACAAGTTGTAGTATATTATTGAGAAATGTGCTTTAATTAAAAAGATCACAATAATCACCAATCTATGGTATGTATTAATCTGTGTAACATGTAGGTAAAATAAAACCTGAACACAAAATCTCACAACAAAATACGTTTACTAACTTCAAATGCGTTTCAACGACAATGTCGCCATCCTCAACGATGCACGGGCTACAGTAACCAAACTATAACACACTTAAGAATATGTTCTTAAGCTATTGGAAAATATACTAAAACTTAAAAATTATTTCAAAGAAAGTTTAGACCTATAAATGGTTTAACAAAACAAAGATAATTTCCCAGAGGTTTTATTTTTAAACTACTTAGATCAGATATTAAGCGTTTTTATTATTAAGAAGCTATTTATTATCATAATTATTAGGTGCTCTAACACCTATAATTTTATTGTAGGTTATTTCCATCAACAGATGTTTTCATGCTACGAAACCATTAGTATTTCTTATTAAGGTTAGGTTTATGTTGGAGAAAACACATAAGTTATGTTATTTCTTTTTAAAAATCACTTATAAAATATGTGTGTCGTTGTATGAAGAGAAAAGGCGCGCTAAGCAATCAGGAATCTCCTCTAGTTTAACTATATTGTTTGACAAACTATACTTGGTTCTTTGTAGTTTCAAATTACAATATCAATCAGTATTTTTTATTTATCACTCTAACCTACAAAATTATTTATGCCCACTATTTAAATCGCCCTCTTGGGTACTGATAACCAAAACATAGAATCACTAATATTTACATATTATGAAATAAAGATACAAGTCACAATACGGAGTAATTACAGGTTTACTAAATGCATAGTTTACTTTAGACGAATGATTGCTAAACAGTAATATGAAAAAAAATATATATATATGTAATTTAAAAAGTCTATTCAACAAAACAGATTGTCGCATAAAATGTGTAATTGTTGAAAAATACCTGGTCTTTCGAAAATGAGTGTTAATTTAAAATGAGATTAGCTCAGTTACTTTTCTATTAGTCTCAAAACAAAATGCAATCATCTAGGACATGTAGACATTCGAGATTTAATACTAAGTTTGGAAAGTTTGTTAAATATTTGTAGGTTCAAATTGAAATAATAAATATGGTCAAAATACGGAAAAGTGCTACTTAGGTATGGTCTAGCGGAAAGGTTGCATGAAGCGTCTACTGGCGGCCTAGAAAGAATCAAAATTCAATTCATCCTACGTGCACAGTTTACTTTTCCAGAGCGTGTGTTTAACTCAACGAACACCTACAGGGTTTCACTTCATTTGTGGTTTTGGTGCTTCAGGAAAAAGCGTGTTAATCGTGTTTGTATTGATGTGTTTTTTCCCACATAATGTCGAACCGGAAGGGCAACATAACTATCGAAGCTAGTTATTGTGTGCATATCATAATAATGATTTATTGTTTTATATCACAAGACAGATGCTGTTTATTGGTAAAGTTGTTGTTAAAGTTGGTAAGTTGTTCATAAAGTTAAAGAAATTTTAACCAAATTCAACAAAAAAGTCTGTTTTTGAAATAATTAATAATCTGAGAAGTATACTAGACAAGGTCTAACAAGAGCCGTGGCCTCGAGATGCACAATAGACTGGAAGATGATTTGAGTAGTGGAGGGTCAGAGAGGCTCAGTCTATTGCCGCGCTCTGAATATAATACTTCGGTCTGGAAGCCCTTGTACAACAGTGATGGTAGCGTGGTGTCCCTTCCCCTCCAGCGTTCGCCGTCCCCATTTGGATAAATTCTACCCTCCTGCCAGCGCATCATAATAGAGGTCATGCTATATCTGACGAATTATAAAGTACGTAAAGAGAAGAAGAAAAGGGATGTGATGAAGCCGGCGCATTAGCAGATAACTTTCATAAATCAGCACTCTGGAATGCAGAAAGTACGTTACAGTATACAGTGCCATGTGTGACCTCGTTGCCTGTAAAAGTACACCTATGCAGTTAACATTTACAGTAAAACCGTGTTCTTGCCCTCCGAGAATTCCTGTTCACTTTGAAATCTAAGGATATATAAAGGTAATTGTCTAATTCCTAAAACTAAACAACTGAACTGAAACCATACCTTTGGCTTATAGTAGGAGTGGACTTCATAACTTGGTTGATGTTGATGCAGAGCAGGCTGTGGAGTAAGGGTTGATGTATGTCCATGCACTAATAGAAAGCTAGCTTAATGTACACATGTCAATTATTATTACACTTACCATTTTGTGATTACTTTATATTAGTCAGGTACCCACAGCTTATCTTGCAGATATAAATAAATAAATGAAAGGGATATCGGGAAAATATTAAACATTGCCACGTAATTAAAAAAATAAATAAATTTAGATCCAAGTTTTTTGGAAACACAAAGTGTGTTTCGTCCAAATAGATCATATTCCCTTTTAGACCAAGATACATGCTCATCTATGATCCAGTAAGCCCTAAAATCCACAGTGTTCCTCAAGTTTGTTACGCCTTAATTTTGCATGAACTTGAAAATTATAAAAATTCTGTTTAAAAATATTATCAAATAAAAATATTTTACCCCTTACATGCAAATAATCCAAATGCGGTTTTCTTCTCCTTCGTATATATGACTTAAGAGTATAATATGTTTATAATAAGTTTTATGTCTCTAGCATTATAGCAAGTGTACCAATTATTATTTTGATAACGGTATTTATCAGAATTTAAGTCTTAGACTCAACTAAGTAAATGTAAAGTAGACGTTAGTGGTCGAAATTCGATGGGCACACTTTTTAAAAGTAGTGTTTTTGAAATCAATTTGAAACATTTACACTCTCGAACTTCAAGGTAAAAAATGTATTTATTGTTTTATATGTTGGTATCCCTAAACTCAAATAGTCAAAATAAGAGTCATCACTTTATTGTATCACATAAAGAATAAGTGTGCAAATTTGTATCTTTCTATTCCTTTGGAAATTTAAAGTGTTTAGTTGTACGGTAGTTACACCTTTTCAAAACCTTAAATGTAAACAATCGAAATAAATGATTACGGTGTTATATTTTTCTTGTACTAATTAATAAGTGTGCCAAATTCAATCAAGATCCGTTGAACGGTATGTGTGTGGCATAGCATACACACATACAAATAGGATCATATATAATCATACAAAACGTTTTCTTCTTTATAATATATTTAGAAGAGAGAGAGTCAAAGTGTAAAGTGATAAGCCATAAATATCCTTTAGTAAAATTAAATTGTCACAAACATACTTCTCTGAGACATCTTACCTTATAGGCCTATTGTAAATTAAAATGGATATATATAGATTGACATATTTTATGTTTAAAATATTTTGTATTTGACATATTTTTGTCTGACATTTTTTGTGTTTGATATTGTTTAAGGTATTGTATGTTTGTGTGGTGCTACGTATTTACAGTTTTTTCTTCCAATGGAGAAAGCATAGCAATTGTTAAAGTATTGTAAACATATATAAAGGTTTTTGGATGCTTTTGAAAAATCTCATAACAATGCAACATCAAATACAATTTCTGGAGGCTAAATAGTTTCTGAAGTAATACATGGATGTATTGAATTCCATGTTATTCGGCGGAAGTACAGTTTGAGGCTGTTGTGAATGCGAAATATATTTCCGGAGAACGGATGTTTAGCATTATTTATGTATCTCAATAAATATTTGTAGGAATATTGCACGAGGCAGTGGTGCAAGTTATATCTAACTTAAGTTTAACTAAGATGAAGAATTCCATAATTTTGTAAGATTTAATGAAATTAAAATAACGAGTGATTTTCTCTAACCTCATAATGCAAGATTTTATTGTGCTTTAAAAAATTATCTTTCAGAGCACAGAAAAGCGACCATAAAATAAAAAAGAATACCTATCAAATAAACAATGAAACATCAAACTCTTGATCTATACCTCTTACAAATTTTAATGTTGCACACACAAATGATTTATCAAACTTTTATAATTCGTCAACTAATCCAACTTTTTACTAAGGTTAATCTTACCTTATCATACAATTGCAATTTCGGTCATTCGACCATCATCAGGAATTCACACTAAAACACTAAAAACATCACTCACAAACACAAACTAAAAACAATAAATAAGTTTCACTCCATATGGAGGTCGTTAATTGTAAAATGTTGCTCAGTATGTCGCGGAAACACTCAATAAGACGTGCACGCTTTTCCGTTCGGGCGGTACTGAGCGATATCTATGTTCCTGATTCTTATCTCTGTTATTTTATTCTGATGGGTCTCTCAATCAGCGTGTCGTACAGCATATTCTAATGGAACGAAAGCTGATCGTTCAAAATATGTGTGGAGTCAAATTTAGTGGCTCTATATATCTCGAATTTTTCTATAGCATTCATATAACGTCCTTTTTTGCAAATGTGGATGATTTCCATATTAGTGCTACAATTAGAGTAAGTATGGTTATTATCCATTAAGTGTTGTGCGTAACTGGAGTATTGATTATCAAGTTTTATTTTTGGTAGGCCTAGGTGTTCTTTAAACCTTACGCAAAATGGTCGTCCGGTTTGGCCTATATAATAGCAAGGACAATCGTTACATGTGATCTTATATATTCCCGTTCGTTGTTGGGCATCTCTCTTTATTAAGGGATTGGCTCTTAAAATCCATTCTACTTTGTTAGTTGTTCTGTATGTAACAATTACGTTATATTTGGATATCGCGTTTTTTGAAGTATAATTGATAACGCTCCCTTATTCGCATGATACATATTTTACTTTAGTTAGGCTGTCTGAGGGCGGTAACCTGGTTTTGGATTTATGTTTACCGACCAATTTATCTATTAACTTGGGATTATAACCATTGGCTACAGCGATATATTTAATGGTTTTTAATTCGTTGTTGTAGTCTACATCCGTCATTGGTATTGAAATTAACCGGTGTACAAAGCTGTTGTAAGCTGCGGTTTTTTGCTCCGGTGGATGGTGCGAAGTTGCATGGATACTTTGGTCAGTATTAGTTGGCTTTCTGTATATTTTGAATTTTAAATCACTTTCAGACCTTGTAATAGTGAGATCCAAATAGTTTAACTTTTGGTCAATTTCAAATTCTGTGGTAAACGTTAAATTATGGTGCATTTTATTCATGTATGTGCATAGGAGATTCAATTGTCTCGTACTACCGTTAAACAAGATAATCGTATCATCTACATATCTATGGTAGGCTATTATATTATGCCTGTAAGGATTAGTAACAGTTAGTAGGAAGGATTTCTCTATATGGTTAAGGAAAATCTCCGATAAGATGCTGGATATCGGTGACCCCATAGCAAGGCCGTCACTTTGCAAGTAAAATGCATCATTGAACTGGAAATAATTTTGATTCAGTATGGTTCTAATGAGATTAATTAACTCGGTAATGGACGATGCAGGAAGGACAGAAAATTCTCTGAGATTTGTCTCCAATAAGTCAATGGTTTGTGTAACGGGTATATTCGTGTATAGATTCACTATATCATATGAAACTAATTGTAAGAAGGCTCTATATTTATTGTCTTAAGCTCATTATTTTATTAATTCTAGGCTGTTCCGTAAGCTGTAATCATCTTTAAAGAAATAGTGTTTCCTTATTATTGTATCAAGTAATTGAGAAGCGTGATAGCTCGGTGCAGAAGTGAAGTTTACTAGCGGTCTGATAGGTAAATCTGTTTTATGTATTTTTGGTAGGCC
>JAGFPH010003296.1:0-11791 GCA_018207615.1 Philaenus spumarius | reverse complement strand
TTTTTTGACAACTAAATTAATTTAAAACAAAACAAACTATTTGGAAAAACGTTCATAGATTAAAGTTCAGTCTCATTCGTTATTCCATATACTAGTGTAAAACTTTCACTTGCTCCGACAGATGCTACAAATTAGGATCGTAAAACAAGCTTTAAAACACAGAATGCAATAATCATTCTTCATACTATAACTTCTGATTGTAGCTGTGGTATAAGCTTTATTCCAGAGATATTGTTTAATTTATAAACTACAATCAACTGGAGAGATAGTAATAATACAAAGACAACTACAAATTTATTTGATTGCCGAGTTAAAATGTACATGAGTTTAATTGCTGTTCCAACCAGGTGGCTAATTACATTGGATACCAACCTGCATCAAATTTATACAGTAATATTAAATATAACAAAACAAACAAAGCTGAATATATTTTTTTGAGATGTGTTCTAACAATTACAAAATAATAAATGTAGGTACCAATAACATATAAAAGTATTAAATCTAATATATTAAATAATATAATAAATTTACTTAATATATTTAAGTAAATATATAAAACCTTTTGTAAAATTAAAGCCATGGTTGAATTATAATTTAATTTCAAAAATTAAAAAAGAAATAGTCTCCTCAAAAAATAAAAACCTTTCCGTGTGGTTCTGTCTTAAGAAATAAGATTAAAGACTTTAGAAATAAGCTGCAGTCTAGTATTCGAGATGTGAAAAGGGCGTACTACAGTAAAGTTTTTAACAAGTGTAAAGATGACAGTAAAGCGATTTGGAGTAATTTAAAGTAGCTAACTGGTCAGAAACGTAAACACACGAATATAATTGCCTTTCATTTAGGTGATGGCAGCAAGGTTAATGAGCCGACTCAAGTTTCCTCTATATTTAATTCACATTTTCTCGGAATTATAGCCAGTGTAAGAAATAATATTAAACAAGTTGATATAGGTTTTTATCCTCAGATGTATTTTACAATAGCTCAGAAATTACATCTGTGTTTTTTCATCCAGTCACTGTGACTAAAACTTTTAATGTAACTAATCCACTGAAAAAAATTAAAATCTTCTGGTATTGATGGTATTAGTTCAGAGTTAGTAGAAACGATTGCCATTAGATTATATGAACCTCTCACTTATATCGTAAACATTAGCTTTCCATGTAAAATTTGTCCATGTAAAATAGATAGAACTAAATATGGTAATAATTACCTGCCTATTACTCTTGTTTCTACTTTTTCGAAAATTTTAAAGAAACTGATGAAAATTATTAAGTTTGTTGAATATCTTAATAAAATACAAAATTTTGTTGTGAACCAATTTGGTTTTAGAAAGGGACGAAATACAGAATATGCTACTTTAGTAACAGATAGAGCTAATAGCTACTTAATAGCTACTTTAACTCAGGTAACAGATGGCTTAAATAATGGAAAATGTGTTAGTGGTTTATTCTTAGTTAGTAAAGCGTACGATAGTGTAGATGATGATATTTTGTTGGATTTGCTATATAAGGCTGGTAAAAGAGGGGTAGTACTAGACTGGTTCAGGATTTATATTTACAACAGTGTGTTAAAATTTATGGTAAATTCAGTAGTAGCATGTGTGTGGTATAATTTGGTGTTCCTCAAGCATCAGTTCTAGGGGCAATTTTATTTATAATTTATATTAATGGTCTGTGCAAGGGTAGTTTTAAAGGTTCTCTATCGACTTTTGCTGATGATACCTATCTTTGCTATGTAGGAAACTGTTGGAATGAAATAAGAGAGGTGATCATGGCAGATTTGTGTGCACTTCGATGGTGGAACATAAAATGGTGCTCAGTCCTGAAAAGTCTAATTATGTTAATTTTAAACTGAGAGGTAAAGTGAAATTTGAAAGGCCAATTAAATATACATGTCTTCAATGTATAGGTCTTCCAGCTTGTGATACTGCATGTGTTGTTGTGAAGCAGTGCAGTTCTGTAAAATATCTGGGTATTTTTGTTGATAGCAAATTAAACTGGAAAACTCATATTTTTCACTTGAAAGTTAGGTTGAAGTGTGCTTAGATTATTTGTTTTCTTGAAAGACTTTTGTAATGAAAATATTTCACGACAAGTGTATTTTGCTTTATTTGATAGTAGAATACAATAAGAAATTGATTTTTAGGGTGGCACTTGCCAAATTAATATAAAAACAGTTTTCTATGATTCAAAAGAGAATTTTTGGATTTATAAAGCAAAAATCCAAAAGTTAACATTCCAAACTATTTTTGTGGAACACAGATATTGCCAATAAAATATACGTATATTTATAAGATTGGTCATTGATCTGCCTACCTATAGTCTGTGAAAACTAATCTATATATATTTATATACATAAAAAAGAGGTTTTGTCTTGATTGACTGACTAAGGTATTTTCTTATGAGGTCATAGACGTACACTAAGAAAGGATTTTGGTAAATTTATATTTAAAAACACAAAATTAGTGATAATTCGAAGGTCCGTTCTCAGCTCTATATCAGATAAAAAAGTTGTTTGGATCTAAAACTTATCAACACATATATTTGTTTAAATTTATACCAACTTATAAAATTAAAAGTCATTTTGTTCACAAAAAACTGCTTTTTAAGATTAAACTAACGAACTAAAAGCAAGAAAAAGAAATGAACGAAAAGTGCCTAGGCCTACTGTATTACAAATCAGTTCAAACATTTATTTTTATATTATATTATAAATAAAACAGCTGATTTTCATCAAAATACTTAACATAATTTTAGATAATTAGTACAATAAAGCAAAACATAATCATTTGCAACCAATTTGGCAAATTTAAAATCAGGTAATTATTCTTCACAACTAACAGTTTTTTTTTTATATTAGGTAAAAGCAACGTAATGGATTACTGTATCATAAGCCAAACATCTGGTGTTGCATATTATATAGTTTCTTTTAGTTGATGATATCAAAATTTGTTTTAAATATTTATTTTTAATTATTCAAGCATTAATGGTGAAATTACAATGCATGCCTAATTCAAAAAAGTATTCGAATTACAAATATTATTACAAATTAAAAATAATAAAGTATTCGAGATTTAAGTTCCCAATTTTGAAGATTGATTTCATCCAAATCTATCTATGTATCTAATTTTGGCCTACATACATGATCATGTAAGCTTCAGTAAGTAACATTACGTTTCCCCCAGTATTTTTTTCTACACCAAGGTGATAATTAATATTTATAATAAAAATGAATAAATATATAATAAGAAGCATTATTATAAGAATAATAATAATCTACAATTATATTCAATTAAAACTACAACGCATAGAAACAAGTCAGACAGTCGATGAAAAATATCAAATAACAACTAATGTAACAGACACACATGTGTCGTAGTAAATTTCTATAAACACTATACATTGGACAAAGCACTATACATTCGGTGAAAAAACTATGACACTTACTAAAATAAATGCAGTAAAATAAGTCAAACAATAATCGGTCGTCAGCAAATGAAAAAACAATCAGAATTAGTTAAAGAAAAGTCGGACAATAAGAATATAATTCTCATAACACTTGAAAAACCATGGTAGGGAAACGATCTGAAGTTATAGAGGATATCACATCTATGAGTACACTTCATATAAAATATTGTCTGAGAAAGGTATTTAACCTCTTACGCGCAAATATTCGAAGTTCAATTGTTTTCTCTGTCCTACATAACTTCAGAGTAATATATGCCAAGTTCCAGTTATATAGCTAGCTTCATAGCAAATGTACTAAGGTTATTATTTGTTACTGTTGGGTGATCACTAACAAGTATTTTTATAAACTTCTTGTCTAAATACGAAAAGTAAAAATACCCTTTCACCCACAAATTCGAAATTCGATTTATAAATACAGCTAATGTATTATTTTCCGAGGAAAGTATGGGGTTTTAACAATAATTCGTGTAACCTATTTACAAACGACAAAAGTAAATCCCATTATTTACCTATGTATACCATTATTTACCCATTATTATACATAAAACAAACAAAAAATCACAAAATCCCAGAGAAACCAACGGGAATCGACGTTAAATTTGGTAGGTACGTGTATGTTAAGAAATAATTTTCCAAACCATGTCTAAAAGCGAAAAACATTTAATTTCATCAACATTTTTCTTGCAATCCAAAACACCATATGTGCCTCTTAGGTGTAAAATTATAACTCAGGTAAAGGTTTTTGTAAATCTATATATATATAGGTATATATTACAACGAATCTTCAGTTTTAGAAGAATTAAGTTGTAGAATAATTTGTTTTGGCCACAACTGCAACGCGTCGAGCCCCACGTTGGGCGCCAATTCTACAACGAATCTTCTATTTTGGAAAATTCTTCGTTGGAGAATAAGTTATTTCCACCTACTGGAAGTCTTATAGGCAATCTCACTTTGTTTGGCCTAGGTGAAATAACTATGTGTCGAATATTCAGTTCACTGACTATTCTGACAAAAAACTTTACTTTATACTTCCAGTAATTTATTTTTAATTTTAGCTCAGTAAGAACACAAGTTAATAATTTTACTTTTTGTAAACCTCTGAAGAGTGAGTACACTGGAACTAACCTTGTAAATTGCTTATTTGTGCTTGCAATTATTTTATGAAATTTCACTTTATCAATTCTTAATCTAAAATTCATAAACTATTGGGATATTTGAATACTAGGTGTTTTTGTAAATAATAACCTTTTATAAAACGAAATAAAATTTTAATAATTTCCTTTTTCTAATTTTAAACATAAAACAAAATTCTTGTATTTAATATTTTCCAAACAAAACCAAACAATAACTTTCTTCTCAAATAAAATAATAACTTTTTAAAACTATAAGGCAGAACTAATCTCTTAATTTATTATAATTTATTTTAATATTATATTACTCAATTGAATTTAATTTATACTTTAATGAAAATTTGAATTTACGATTTAATGAATTTACTTCTTTAATTAATTACTAATTTCTTAATCTAACATCCTAAGTAACCCAGTATTTAAAATAAATTTATTTGAATTTACTTCAGGCAATTTATAGGGGACTAACGTATTTTACGCTTCTACCGACCTTTTCACACTTGTCCAGGCGCCGCGACGTTGTGGTGAAATCCGCGAACGCTGTCCAGTGATGACGAGCTACAGTTGTTCTGCGTGCTGATAGAGTTGTCTTGTGGGTGAAGGTGGAGTCCTGTAGGGTTGTCTGGATGTATGATGGATGTCTTCTTAAAGATGGATGTGGTGATGCCGTGTCTGCTATCCCGGTTCGTCTATTCCCTCGTAGCTACAGTTGCATGTCCTGGTGGCTGCCTGGTGGTGTCCTGGAGTCCTGTCTGGAAGCTATACGAATCACTCCATGTATCAGCTGTCCTGTAGGCTATGTTTTTCTTCCAGAAAATCCCAAGTTAGGCCAACTTGTATAGACTAAGTTGCCACTGAAGTCCTTGTAGAGTTAATGCGGTGTCTATTGCTGCATCCCAGATGATAACCGCAATGCCGTATCTTCTTACTTGTTATAAAAATTTAAGTTTAACGAAGAAAATACTCAGCTTCTAGCACGCTAAAGTATTTTATAAAAAACAAGTATCTGCTCTCGATGCGTCAACTTACATCGTAAAAATATTAAGGCCCCCGAGTTTCCCCGAGCAATCGTTTATATAAGGTTTTTCGGCACTATTTCATTGCCAACCTAAGCTTTCTACCACTATATTTCAATAATGCTTTAAAATCCATTTTTTCGCCAATTTCAAACTACTAGTCTACGTAACTTTTCATCCTGAATTTTATTATAATTTTTTCATAATTTTGTAACATGATTTAGCCTTTGTTTTAGTTAAGTTTCTATTGTTTCTTTGAGTACGCCCCTTTTCGTAAACTGGTCACCCTGTTCTCCTTCCATCAGTCTCGTCTTTGGACCTCCCCTCTACTGTCTTGCGTTCTTATCTGGCTTCCCTCAGTTTTGTGCTATGGAAATTCTTTTTCCATATAACTCTTCCAGGGTTTTTCCGATTTTCCTGAAACTGACATCATTTTCCTCAGCTCGTTGTTACCTTTCCACACGAACTCGAGTGACGTTCGTACGACTCCTGGTTCGCGTACACGACCCGCGCGCGTTTTTCCGCGGCGATTTTTCCCGGAAAAGTCTTAATTTTACACTTCTTTCGGTTTTTCTTTTTCCACTTTTCTTGTCCATTGGTTTTCATTCACTAGCCGGATTTTCATCTCATTTCTGCTTCTGGTTGTCTTGCTATGGAGTTAGGGACTTCAACGATTTTTCACAAACTAGGGTTTTACTTTACTCCCGAAACATATTTCAAATACTGGATTATTTTTACATAACTACTTCATTTTCATACTATTTACTATTTTGAATTGTTTAAAGTTTGAGTTTAAATTTTCCATTAGCTGTAAAGGTGCAAATTCTATCACCTTTTTCCTTTTATAAATTTTCTAATTTTTCTTTTACATTATGAATTACATTTATCAATACTAAAACTTGTTTTAGTTAGAATTTAAAAAACTTTATTTTTAACCTACTTTTTTATCCTTTAAACTTTATGAATTACCATTAACTTTTTTATATGACAAAATTTCGCTAAAACTTATTTCACCTTTATTTTAGGCCTTTTTAAGAAAAGCCTAAAAAACCTTTTCTTTTTTAAATTAGAGGAATTTTGAAAATTTTCTCATTCTTTGAAAGCTCGTATCTTACGTAACTTTATGATTTTTTAATATCTAATCTTGCAGTAAATACACCCGCCGTTAGCGTAATGCATTTCCCGAAGATTTTTACTTTTTATTCAAATCTTGGATTTTGGCTTCCCGTAGGAATCTTTTAAGTAATTTTTATAAGTTCCCAATCCTTTTCAGACAGGCAGGGTCCAAAAGTTTAATTCTACCCGATAACAGACCGCCCGCGTATACATGCTAATCTCGTGACCTACATTTGGCTTTAACTCCCGGCAAGTCCATTTTATTCAAATTTACAAAATTAATTGCAAATTTAAACTCAAGACCTACAACGAGTTTTGTCCGTTGTAAGCTACCCCTCTTAAGATATCTGGTTTGATCGGCTCCGCCAAAAACCCAAGATATTGAAACCTTCTAAATATAATAGCATTCCTTTTTCATTTTCCTTATATCTTATTTCATTCTTATTCTATCTAGTTCTGCCTTCCTAATCTAACAATTTACATATCACACATTTATAATATTTTTATACATTTCATACTATACTTCTCATTGTTCTTCTTATTCTCCATACTCTGAAATTACATTTACATAATATACCATGGTATACATTTCCTTTTGAAATGCTCACTGGATGAGTTCACTTCCACTGAAAACACATGTTTATATTGTACACTACTTATATAAATACAGGGACACATTTTAATTTGCCTGATAACAAACTAACAATATTCTACTGGGTTACGCTTTCATACTACTGTTATTTCCCCGCATTCATACTTCCCGAATTTTTATAATCCGCGTTTCATACGTTCTACATTATTTACCCTTTATGGTTTGATAATTTTTTATTTATTTGCCTAAGTGGCTTCAACTATCATAATTGAGAGTTTTTTTTTTTTTTTTTTTTCTTTTTAAGTGTACTAAATAGTTTTCCTTTGCTTTTCCCTAGTATCCTCCTTTATAATTTTCCATTTCAGTTTCCTTTCCTTAATTGATTCCTAGGTTATAGCTTACTTTCTTCCTTCCAGAATCTTAACTACTTAGACTCTCCTACCTAATTTTACGCATAATTACCTTTTTTCCAAGTAATATGCAACCCCTATATACCCCTTACTCGTATATTAGGACATTCCAGGCTCCTGAATTGTTTGTAGATTGCATTCAAACGTTTTATTCCTGGATCTGTATGTACAATTTACTTTAAACAACAAGCAATGCCTTGGCGTGTAATCGAAAAGTGCTTAGGCCTTACCCTGTACCTATCAATGAGTCGCGTTATTTATTTAGGCCTACTTCATTCATTGCAGCGTACTGTTCTCTCTCCCCACTGCCTGACCTTGATCTTGTTTCCACTCAGCTGTTTTCAAACATCCCCTCCTGGCTAATTTGTTCTCTGCCCTTTACAAACTCATCGCACCGCTTGTGTTTACATTCAATCAAAATATTTACATTTGGGATTCCCCCGTATAGTTAATCACTTTATGCATTAGGCCTACCTTTTCTTCAATACAATAATATTTACAGTGTTAATTTATTTTTGGATGACAACTTTACTTATTGAATATATGGTTTGAGATCTCGAACATCGTATTTTCCCTTTATTCTTCCTGTAACCCGGTCTTCTACAATATAGGTTTTATTTCCTACTCTTTCATTTATTCGGAAAGGTCCTGTGTATAAAAGAAACAGTTTTCTGGTCTCGCCTTTAAATTTACTCGCCATAATGCTAGTGTTCTGTGTTACTAACACTAAATCCCCTACATTGAAGTTTGTAAATCTGCGACCATGGTTTTGTTTAGCAGCTCGTTGGTTTCCGGCCCTTATGATCCTGGCCTGGCACTTCTGGTGTTTTTCGCGTACCGTTTCTTCTCCTGGATTTGGTTGTCCCCTAGGAAAGACTTCATCCCACACGTACCTCGCCTCCTGGCCAAACTGTATTTCCTGAGGGGTGTATCCTGTGGTGTCGTGCGGCGTTGTGTTTAGAACATCCTGTATATATTCTAGGTATTGTTTCCAATTTGCCTGTCGGTTGTAGCAATATGTTCTAAGCATTCGCACAATTTCTCGGTTCACCCTCTCCGCCAGATTTACTTGTGGATGTCTTATAGGGATTAGTACATGCCGAACTCTTTCTTCCTGGATCCACTCCTTCCAATTCCCTGAAGTAAACGCCTTGCCATAATCTGTTAGGATACTTTCGGGTTTGCCAACTTCTGCAAAGTACTGCCTCATTTTATCTATACTATTTTCGGTTGTAGGATTTCTTACTGTGTAAAGTTTTACATATTTAGAGAAAATATCCACTACCACTAATATATGTTGTACATTTCCTAAACCTCTTGGTAGTGGTCCTAAGAAATCAATCGCCACTACTCGGCCTATATTATTTGTTATGATTGGCCTACTTTGACCTATTAAATATTGGTTCGGGTATTTCGCTCTTTGACAAATATCGCACTTTCTAATCTCTTCCACAATTCGATTGTTCATATATTTAAAATGCCACCTATTTTTAATCATATTATATATCTTATTTCTTCCTGCGTGACCGTACGTTTCGTGCACGTGTTTTATGAATTCTTTTACCGCGTTCTCTGGTACTACAATTTTCAATATTCCATTTACAAATTTACATAATACATTATTTTCAATTCTATAATCTACTTTATTTACAATATCCTGTATTATTTCTAAGCATTCAGGGTTCGCCATCTGTCTGTTTCTCCAGTCCTGCAATAACTGTGTAAAACCTGGATTCATCCTTATTTGTTGGATTCGCACTCTCCGTTGGTCTTCCTGTCCTACGCTGTTTTCGTACATTCTGCTTGCTATATCGCAAGGGATGTTATCTTTTCCCGCGCAGTGCATTACTCTGGGGTTGTACTCCTGGATTCCCAAAATCCATCGTGTCATCCTACTGTTGCCGAACTTGCAAGACGTTAAGAACTTAAGTGCCATGTTATCCGTAATGATCGTTAAGGGTGCCCCTACGATTAGTGGTCGAAACTTTTTCAGCCCGTGCACAATCGCCAATAGCTCCAGCTCACATATGGTGTAGTGTTTTTCATACGCTTTGAGTGTTCGGCTCACAAAACCTATCACTTGGATATGCCCGTTCGCGTCTAGCTGGTAAAGTTGACTTGCTATTGCTCCTGTACTCGCATCCGTTTGCAAAAATGTTTCTTTCCCTTCTTCTGGATGGGTGATAACTACGGATTCCCTGAACAGCTTCTTAACCTCCTGGAACGCCTGTCGCATGTCCGATGACCACTCCCACTTCTTGTCCTTTCGCAACAGTTGGTATAATGGTTTAGTTGCCGCCGCATACTTTGCTGTAAACCTTGAGTAATAGTTCACAAACCCCAGAAATGATTGCAGTTGCTTTACACTACGCGGTTCTGGAAACTCCTGTATAGTAGAAAGCTTTTCCGGATCTGTGCGTATCCCCGATGGTGCAAATATAAACCCCAAAAACTTTACCTCCTCCTGGCAAAATATTGTTTTCTTAGGGTTTATGGTTAGTCCGCCATCTTGAAACTTTTGGAATATCATTTCCAAGTGCTGCAGGTGGTCTTCAAAAGTCTCGGAAAGGCAGAGTAAATCGTCTACATAGTTCAGCGTAAATCCTTCCACCTCACCTCCTAGTGTCAAATCTACTGCTCTCACTAATCCTGCTAGAGAGTTCTGTAAACCGAATGGAAGTACCTTAAAATTGTACACCTTGTTGTCAAAAAGGAACCCAGTATACTTCCTGGACTCCTGTGTCAATGGTACCTGCCAGAAACTTGACGTTAAATCTATTTTGGAAATATATTTAGTGCGTCTCCCTTTCCTTAACATGTCTTCTATAGGTGGCGCACTCTCATAATCCGGAACTATAATCTTATTTAACTTCCTAGCATCCATGCACAACCTAATGGACCCATCCGGTTTCACCACTGTAACCATAGGATTGATGTAAGGTGTCCGCGATCTCTCTATTATATTATTCTCTAACATTTGCTCTATTTCCTGCCTTACGAGCTTTCGATGATTCATGGGGATTGGGTAATTACGATTCACAAAGGTGTCTGTTGCATTAACCTTTAACTCATGAACGTAATTTTTACACAGTCCCGGCAATTCAGAAAAAACTGTACTATATTTTTCTATTAATTTCTGCAGTAGGCCTTCTTGTTGTTCCGTTAGTATAGTCCCATGACTATACTCCTTTGTTAAAGTTATCTTATTACATTTCTTCGTTGGAACCGCTACATGCCCTTTTGCTCGGTTTACCGTCTCCCCTCTTTGTCTAAGTTCACACAGCTGATTTTCTATTAGGCCTACTTTCTCTTTGAACCTAATGTGTTTCCTACTTAGTTCAGTCTTATTTACATCAGAAGTAGCAGTGTTTTTAAATCTAACTTTCGATATTTTTCCACGCATTCTAAACGGTAGATTTTGGTTACGCGTTTCTGCTCCTCCTACAGATATTAATTCTTTATAAGTTGGTTTATTGTTTTTATATTTTTTATTATTTTTATTATTCATCGAGTGGTCGGAAAAATTGCAGTGTAGTGTAGTGCTTGACTTCGCCTTATTTGGATTACAACGTTTACTAGAATATTCACAGTTATGGATACATTGACTGCGCCGCGACGCTTTGTTGGTAATTGGAATCTTTTCACCATTATACCTAACATTAATTGGAACATTAACCCTTTTTAATGCCCTATCACGCGGAATCTCGTCCTTGGCTTCTTTTGATAGCATCTTCGGTACGATATTTTGTTTGGCTTTCTGCCCCTTCCTTCGTTGAACTGACACCTCCCTCGATATCATCTTATTCAACCTCTCTTCGTTTTGTATCCTAACCTTATTGTTTTTCCTAGCTGTTGTCTCCGGCTTCCTGTCTTGACTGCTGCCGCACTTCCCTTCCATTACATCATTAATGCCTGTCTCACCTACTTCCGGTTCATTAACGATTTCAGCTTTGTTTACTAACTCGTTCATACTATTTTGATTAATCTTTACTTTATTTGTTTTGAGTGTAGTATTCGTTGCCTCGATTTCGTCGGATTTAATTACCTCCGATTTAATTAA
>JAGFPH010003295.1:96408-156816 GCA_018207615.1 Philaenus spumarius | reverse complement strand
ACAAAAGCCAAAGTACAACACTACTGAGTTGTACTTTGGCTTTTGTAGCTTTATCACTGAGGATGGCGAATTTGTCGTTGAAACGCGTTTGATTTATTAAACGTATTTGTTGTGAGATTGTGTGTTATTGTTTTATTTCATCTATAAACAAATATGATAAACGATAATCATTTCAACAAACTTAGTCAAGCAATAAAAATATAAATATTATATCAATCATAAACTGTAGCTCACATAGAAATCTCCAATAAAATGGAAACTATGAAAATAAAAAGAGGGTAACTTCGATCACCTACTGCATACCGAAGAAGACTTAATTACTAAGGATACAGTTTATTATGGGGTAAACGTCTTAGTTTACTTTAGGCCATTAGAAGGTATGCAAAATCCCATTAAGATAAATAAGTGTAGAATAAAATGGAATTATAAAATGTTGTTCTGCACCTATGGTGGTATTGTAATTGCGTTTGTTTGTATTCGAATTCCAGACTCCGAAAATTATTATCCATTGTATAAATTTAAAGACAATCCCACAAAATTCCTCACTGGTATATTTTATAAAAACGAAAACACTAAAAATTACTTCTTGCACTATGAATGAAATGTAACAAGTATCTCACCACCGTTGTAAGGATGTTAGGTGTTTATTTTCTCTGTACAAATTTATGTTTTATGAACTTAAAATGAATGCACTCTCAACCTCGATTCCTTTCGTTGAACAATGTTTACTAAATATCATTTCAAACTAAAATAAATTATAATATCAATAACCTAGTAAAGTTTACTTATAAACATTAAAAGACGTGTTCTTAAATCAGTTATAAATTTTGACGTTGTTAAATCCGTATTTGATATTTTGTTAAATAACTTAAATTGGTTCAAGTAAATGTTACCTTTGTCTGTTCAGTAGTAATATTTAAATTGGATGAATGCAATAATTTATTGTAACCCTTTATGTTAATAACATTTTCCAAAATAAAATCCTGGTAAAATAAATATTTGCGTGTAAAAAAACGAGAAAAACAAGTTTAAAATGTTTCGTTATCAGACAAATGTGTTTTTAACCATCTACCATTTATTCAATATGTTCAAGATATCAGGATTGGTGCATGTTAAAAAGACACGCTATAAAGAAAACAGAAATAACTTAATGTTCGTTACAAAAATCCCACTGAACCTTGAAATTGTTTCGATAAATTTGAAGTATAGGATGAACATGTCTATCACACATTTCACTGTATAATGTTAAACCTTTATTATCTAATTTAACAGCAGTTTTCAATTCTTTTAATAACAGCAAATACAGATTTGTTCACGACCGTAATGTTGATTAAAATTAATTGCAATGGAATAGCTGATTTATATTTCAGCACTGAAAATGAAGAGCTTTGTTTATATTTTTAAAGACATTCCTTACCTCTAAATGGCATGGTGTATTTAAACACAATACTCTTTATGTGTCATAATTTCAGTTGTAGTGAAGTATATAAAACATATATTAAATCCTTTCATTACGGAGGGTCACTTAAAAGTCACAACTTTAAGACTACTAAAAAGTTGTTTTATCTGAATTATATATAAATTAAATACCATGCTTTTTCAAGAAGTATGTATGATAAATTTGCAATATTTCACTAAAAACCTTATACATTTATTTGTTGTTAGAGGGAATATGCTGCCTTAATAAAATATAGTAAGTAGTAATTTAGCTTTATGCTTCAATGTTTTTATGCTCATTGATTACACATTATACCATTTTAAAAACATTAAATTGTTTTACTGTACTGCTCTCAAGTTACAATTGTTATGAAACTACAATACTTGATAGTGCTGATGAACCTACTATATTGTGAAGCTTGTGAATGCCATTGCTTTTGCGATAAGAGATACCTGAATGTCTACAATTTTAAACCGATTATAATTAAATAATTAATTGTATTCTATTAGAAGTTTATATTTAGTCAATGCTAAGTGAATTCTATAGATTTTGTTTTGTAAAGTAAATGGGAGAAATTTAAATGTTTTACCCAATAAAAGCCATATTCCATTAAATATTTTAGTTCTTAAAATAAATTAACGTTTTGAGTGTTGAAACTACTATTTTTGCAACTACAGTGGAATTTTTAAAAACAATTTATAAAAATAAAAATTATTTTTTAAGGATACTTTTACTCAAGGCACCAATAATGTTTAAAAAAAATTTACAACATCTTTGTAATATTTAGTAGAAATTATATTTGTGTTATGTTTCTATATAAATTAGTTTGAATGTGTACTTGCTGAAAGTTTCTAAGACAAATAGATTAGGTTAAGAGATTATCAGACATTAAATAATAACAATTATGTAAATATAAATTTTTTTATCGAAAATTTAATATCTAAAATACTTACAGTGATGGTGAGTTGGAACTCGTTTTTTAACAAAATTGGTGTAAGAAAGTTTGTAAAATAGTAAACCCGAGAAGTGCGAGTTGAACTAACCATCTAATCAATAAAAGTAACCATAGAGAGACCAGTGAAGCGGTGGTGGCTCCCAAAATACATTATAACTGTGTACCGCATAAATAAAATCATATTTTTAATTACTTTTACCCGACATTTTATATGCGCTATAAGGTGGGATATGAAAAATCCCCCAGGTAGTCCTCCAGGACCATTTTATAATTTAACTTCGAATCTTGATTTTTTTCCATTCTGAGACTTAAGAACCAATTTACTTTTAATTATGTCTTTGTGGATTTTGAACAAATGAAAAAGTCGTAAACTGGTGATCAAAATTAATCATACAATATAAAAGACATTACGTTTTAATAAAATTAATCAATAATAATTAATTATGACCTTTATTTACGACGAGATTGAGACATTTAAATCTCCTTTTTCATCTAACCTTTTCAATATATTACATAGATTTAAAAATATTACTAAATTTAAAATGTTATACTGTAATCAAACACAAACCCAAAAAATATATAAAAAATAATAAGAAAAACTAATTAAAATTAAAAAAAAAAGATTTAAAAATTATCTCTAATAATTATTTGGAAGTTCATAATTTACAAAATAAAAATAACCTAAAACGTCAAATCTGTAATAAAATTTAAAAAAGAAAGAGAAAAATCTATTAAAACATCTTAAAAAATATAGTATAATATAAGCCTTATTTTCAAACATTCATACAAACCATATTGTAATCTATTCATCTAAAATCAAAAATGCACCTCCGATTTTATTCATCTTAGGATTTACGAAACAGTCGTAACAAGACTCATTCGACAACCAACTTTATTGCTTCCGGGAGTGGATTGCATAAGCTTCAAGCGGACACACTAAGCGCATTGTTATATATATTACGGTTCAGTACAGTTGTATAGTGAGCATAGTTATTCTTTTATTTTGCTCTTTCCACTTATATCGGATGAATATACAAACAAATTAGGCAGGTAAGGCGTCACTCCAGTTTGTAGGAAAAATATAATATAAGTAAAATATGGTAATAACGTAAATCATTGAGTTTAAAAATAGTATGAGTTTCATCCACTGACATGTCGTTGACTACAGTATCACAATAAGTAAAGTAGGGAAATATCATAACTGTCAATAAATATTGTAATACAATACATAGCTGAGTTTTCTTTCTATTCCTAGGTTTAGTTAAAATACTTTATTTGTACTTAAATTACTTATTCAATTCAAGATTAAAATATTACAATAAAAGTTTATAAATTTAAAGCAAGAATCATACATGTAATATATTATTTTCTTTATATATATGAAGAAAACTTAACCTTTAATGTGAAATCATGGATGGATTTTAAATGAATGACGATAAATAATATTTATTTCTGAAAAGTCGATTGCAATGCACATGTTTTGAAAGTGGTGTAAATTGTTTCCATCGTGATCCAAGTGTGAAGAGAAAACACAGACTGGCCCGCTGATAATTAATTATAACGAAGAAAAAGCAGTCCGCTCATTATCCTTCCACGAAAAACCACCTAACGATGGTGACTATTTTAAGATTATTATATGATTTAAATAATATACAATTAATTCTATTAATAAATGTACTGTGCAAAGTGAATAAAATTGCGCATACCTACTTATTTTTGTAATTTATTTTCCTTATTATTGTTAATCAATAGCATTTTTATATGTTAATTTTATTTTTCGCAGATAAGTGTTGGTAATGTTGTTGTCTTGACTTTTCTTTTATTAAATTCATCAATAAAAATCATACATAACGACACCAATCCTTATATATATAACTCCTCCCTTACTTCTGTACCAAATTTAATGTTTGAGTTGCCAACAAAATCGTCTCATTTTGAAGTCTTTCAATAAGGTTTTAGATGTCAAAAACTCTTATCCTTAATGGCGTGAGCTAATCTCAAAGGTCGGGTGTTCCCCACAAGATTAACATGGAACGAATTTAAAACCCATTCCTATACAAAAAAGCTGTTTATAATAAAAAACAAAATAATCCAGCTGCTTTCGTGGATGTAAATAATGATGTTTATAATAATAATAATGTTTATAATAATAATTTAAAAACCGTTTCTATACAAAACAACTGTTTATAATAATAAACTAACCAATTCAGCTGCTTTTGTGGAAGTAAATAATGATTGTTATAGTATTAAGGAGTTTATAGGATAAAGATAAAGTCCGATTCCCTTCGTTGGTAGTTTTGTTCAAAGAATAGAAAATTCCTCGAGTTCAAATAAGAAATATTGAAAACAGGAGGTGGAGACAATTAATAAGAGATCTTATGCGTTTGAGAAGAGTAGAAGAAGTGATGCTGGGTTTAACAATAAGAAATCCAGATGCACACACTCTTGGATAAATGAATAATATTTGCCAGTGATGTTATGCAATATCGTGTTGTCGTGGTGGTAAAATAAAGTGAACTTGCCAAATGTTAGGTCAAACGAATTATTGATACAAGAAATGATTACCAATAACACAGACAGATCGTGCCATTTCAAAACCTTTAGCAGAAACTATAATAATGCCTTGGCTATGGTAAGCATCAGTAGTAAGATTAAGCCTAACCATGGCGGACCTTATGTTTTTATTGTTAATGGCCAAGTTCATTATAGGCTTGGAATAAATCAAAATATAGGTGATGACACAAATAGCCAATATGCTCAAATTTATTTTTATGGCACTGAACGAACAGCAAGAATGAGACACGATGCACCAAAACGGGCAGAAAACGAAGGTGCGCGTATTGGCCGGCAAGTAATTTTACCAAATTCTTCCTAAGGCAGTTTTCGAAATCTAGATAGTAACTACTTAAATACAATGGCTATTTTCCGTCAACTAGGGAAACCTGACCTCTTCGTAACATTTACGTGTAACCCAAATTGGGATGATATAAAATCTAATCTCAAGTACAACGAACCTCCAAATATGCGCCTAGATTAGATCGTGCTTGTGTTTCACGAAAAACTGAAAGATTTTTTGAATGTCACAAGAATTAACAAATTGTTTGGCACAGTACTTGCTGTAATTTATACAATAGAGTTTCAGAAAAGGGAACTGTCTCATGCACATATTTTGATTACCCTTGCTGACGAATACACTCTTAGGGATGGAGAAACCATTTATTTAGCAGTTTGGGCTGAAATTCCAGATCAAAATCAATATCCAGAGCTTCATGAAATATTGAAAAAAAAACACATGATCCATGGGCCATGTGGAACACTGAATCCAAACTCACCATGTATGGTGGACGGGAAATGCTCCAAGTCTTTCCCAAAAGCGTTTCTGGAAGAAACTAGGGAGAATATAAACGGCTACCCTTTATACAGACGCCGTAATATCGGAAATACTGTAAATGTTCGGGGAAACTCAGTAGACAACAGATTCGTAGTACCATACAATCTCTATCTCATCAAAAAAATACAACACACATATAAATATGGAAATATGTAGCACAGTCATGCCAGTGTAATATATTTATAAAATATATTTATATAGGTTTTGACTCAGCATCAATAGCTTTTCGCAATGGTGACATTATTTACGACGAAGAAGATGGGTATTTAAACGCTATATGTGTTAGTTCAGTTGAGGCAATGTGAAGAATCTATTCACTACCAAAGTCACTCTGTAGTAAATTTAGAGTGTCATCTTGAAAACCAGCCAAGAATAAATTTTGTGAAAGGTAACGATGAACGAGCGTTAGATCCAAGAGACACTAAATTAATGGCTTGGTTTCGTTTAAATCAAACAGACCAATTTTCAAGAGGTTACACTTACTTCGAGATACCCAAATTTTATACATGACAGGACAACGGAAAGGTATGGAGGAAAAGAGTTAGAGGACAAGATAAAGTCACAGCACGTCTCAATGTTGTTTCGCCCAAAAAATTTTGAACTTTTTAATTTACGTTTAATGGTTTTACATGTAAAAGGTGTTCAAAACTTCCACGATATTCACACTTTCAATGATAATGTTTATGAAACGTTTCGCGAAGCTGCGATTGCAAGAGGTATAGCTGAAAGTTCACAACTGAGCAGAGACACTATTCAAGAAGCTGTCCTCCATGCAAATGCAAATGAAACACGAAATCTGTTTGGATGGATTCTCGGAATTAATGTACCAACTGAGAGTCCTAATCTCTGTGATGAGTTCAAAAATTACATGATAGAAGACTTTCAACTTCAAGGTCTGACAGAAGAAGAGGCGTATAATAGAACGCTCATCTAAGTCGAAGACATTCTAATCACACACAACACAAGTTGCAGAGATCTTGGTTTACCTGTTCCAATTAGCACGAACGCAGTTTTAAACCCAGAAGATCGTCAAAATTAACGTATCGAGTTTGAAGAACTATACTCTAAGGCAAACGGAGATCAAAAAGCGATTATCGATTTACTTACCCAACAATTTGAAACCACACAGAATACCAGCAAAATTTTCTATTTGAATGCTCCGTCAGGGTGGGTGAAAACCTTCATACAGAAAACTCTGATAGCCAAGCTGAAAATTATGGGCATGGTTGCCCAGTGGTGATCACAGGTAAATATTTTTATTTTAATAAATAAAAAAATAAAAATATTATTTACCGAGGACACAAGATGATATGCCTATATTGCCCAATAAGCTGCTTGGAGTAGGATCACCAATGTATTTTGTCTACAAAAATGTAGTAATGAATGAATTAAAGGCAAAGGAATATTATCCCCGAAAGATGGTGACTGTGACCCCATAAACGACGAGGTATTATCAAAACTGCCCGGAGATCCCAAGACTTACGAGAGTATCAATACTATACTAAGTGAACAAACTTACGTACACCTACAATATCCCCCAGAGTTTTTCAACAGTATAGAATTAACATGGTCTACCAAAACACAAAATCAATATAAAATTGGGAGCAGTGGTTTTACTCATGAGAAATTTAAATACGGAAAAGGATTAATAAACGGCACAAGGTTACAAGTTACACAAACTTTCACAAATTTAATACAATGTAAAGTTATTACTGGGGCAAGTAAAGGAGACTATATCCTGATCCCTAGAATAAAATTGTGCCCTTCAGAAACCATATTGCATTTAACTATTCAACGAAATCAATTTCCGTTGTCATGACCATTTTGTATGACAATTAACAAAGCTTAAGAACAATCTTTAAACAAAATCGCTCTATTCCTGCCAAGACCAGTCTTTACTCATGGACAACTTTACGTCGCCTTGAGTACGTCAACATCTTTTGCTGGGATAAAAATCTATTTAAAAGAGGGCCAAAACCAAGGGAAACTACCCGAAGGAGACTTTAATACTATAAACGTAGTTTTTCAAGAAATATTGAATGATTAGTAAGACTAAAAACTATATTCAGTCGCAGTTATCGAAGTGGAATTTGTTGATTTTTTCCAAAAAATTTCTGTTTGAAATAAATGTAATTGGTAAAATGATGGATTTATTTATAAAAAATAATTCATTAAATACAAAGTTGATGGTTGTTTAAAAAGTAAAAAAAAAATCATTATACTAAAAAATGCGGCGCTTTGCGCATCACGGGTATTTTTAGACCTTTACTATTATTTGCTTTATAATTTGTTAGTTTTATTGTTTGCATATTAATTTGCATGGAACATTGTAAGTTTTTACCAGCAGACTATAAAGCAATACTGTTAGTAGTGATCAAACCAAAGATAAGTCGCTTACATACTGCATACAAACATCAAGTGTGTGTGTTTTACATGTAATATGCCATTTATCAGGAAAGAAAATATGTGAATAAATTAATGAAAGAAATTTCTTGATATTGAAACTTAATGATGTTATACATAAACAATACAAAATGTTCTATAATACTTGCGTGAATGGAATCGAAATACTTTATTTATAAAATGCAACATATTTTATTTTTCTAATCCAACTTTTAACGTCAAGAGTTTATCTCAATATTAATAACTTCAAAAGTTCAAAAATAATAGTTAAGTAATTTAATTGTATGACCTTCAGGTTTAAATATCTAAATTTGAGGATTGTTACTATTTGCCTTAACTTTTATTTTGTAATACCAACGGTAAGGGGAGTGTTTTATTATAAAAGTATTGAATCTAAAGTATTATTTTTTTACATTTGTATTTATATTTTTTAATTAAAACTTAGCTTTTAATTATTTGAATTGTTATTTATCTTATTTGGAAGTAACTCTTGCAGATCCGTGGGAATTTTGAAATTGATACAATCCAATTTTTCACTTCTTTTTCAGGCTATTGTAGTGTTTGTACTACTTAATAGGTCATATTCAATTTAATACATTTCTGAAAGTTTTCGGGAGCTAACACTAAATGCCGTATGGTGCTGTTTCTATCTTTCATCATCAAACTTAAATTTAAAAATAAATACATTGTCTTTCCACCACCTACAAGTGTTAGAATACAACTTAATCTATAATATTTAAATCACTGATTTCATTCAAGTTTGTATTAAAATTAATACAATTTATATACAATTTAATTACGAATAAGCAATATACGTGCTATTGAATATTAACAATTAAAATCCTTGCTAGTTTGTATGAAACTAATAGAGTTGTTATTTTAATTATTTTGTTTTTAAATTTATTCAGGACAAATTAAAGTTTCTTTGGGATAAAAATACAAACTATGCAAATATTTTGAGTTATAAGTAGGAGTACATATAAAACAATGGAATACTTACGTTCTGCTTACTCTTATTACGAAAATGTATAATATACTTTTAAATAAAAATGTATTCTTTGAGGTAATGTAAAATAGTCGATTTAACTTTGCTCATTATAATAACTTGAAAGAAGGTATAAAGTACCTTCAATGTAGAAGACAAACATAATTTAAATAAAAGTTAAACTTACCTGAATCTATCTAAAATAAGATGTTTACAAACTATTTTAATGACGATCCTTTAAAAGTATAATAACTACTTATTTCTTCAAACATCACCACATAAAAGTTTATATTTTTGTATAAATTATAATGCTTTACTAGTGAGTAGAGTTCTACAATATCAAATAAGATTTACCGTAATCTTATTTCTATCCAAATATTCTGTATTAGGCTAAACCTACAATCTATAAAACCCCTAACACCTACAACTAGGCCTACAACTGTAAACTCTAAGTCATAATGCATCAAATTTATTGCATTACTTTGTATTCGATAATAAAAAGTATACAAATTATCTTAAAAGAACATTAGTGATTTAATAATGCACCATTATTTCTGCTTCCCATCTTAAACTTAAATAGTCAACGAAGATATAAATGTTGTTGAGGTACTTCAAAAACTGATATTTTCTAATTTAATAAAACATACATTCCATACATTTTCTGTGCCAAAATTAAAATTGTTGGTGTCCAATCACTCTAACTAGCTTCGGCCTAGCTTCTAAATATAGTCTAAGCAGGAATTTTCTTCACTGCTTCTATGTGTCCAGGCTAAGGTGCCTTATTCATTTTCAACTGGTCGAATTAAATAAATGTGCAATTGTCAGAATCCAAATAATATTCTTACATAAATGTTCCGCTCTGCAGTCGTATTAAGATGAGATACGGAAAGCTTCATGCTTTTGTCTGGGGGTCTTAATTTCTTGGAACAAATTGAATACGATTTTCATATTATTTGTCCTTTACATTTGCTTTCATTGATATCATTTAAAGAAAGTTACATTTAGCTCTAAATTGCTTGAGGTCCCGGACTTATAGCCCCGTGACAAACAGCATTTTAACTGAGGTAGGTCTTGTAGTTGTTATTTTTTTGTTAGTTGTAACTAGGTCGTACTAAAAACTTTAATTTAAGTGGTATGTTAATTTTTCCTGTTTTTGCAAAGTAACTGCAAATTAATAGAACTAAAAGAAATAACTCATACAAAAGAAAACTTATTTCTGTTTTTTAGAATTTTTTTTATCCCCATACGGTACTTTTAAGCCAGTGAAATTAATTCCAAACAGAAGAATTTCAGGTCTTAAATCCCGTTGATCTGGAAATAATTTTAATATCTTTATTTGATCCCAAATACATGTAATCTGTGTTTTCATCATCCCAGGAGGTGAACACAAAAGTTGGGACACATAAAAACGAACAATTTGCGCAATTGTTTGCGTTTTTGTTTGTATCTTGAAAACGGTGAGTCGTACGGAAAAAATTATTCATTTTTAAATTAAAGAAAGTTGTATTCTGCGACGAATGAATACCTAATTCTAATTCGGTCCAATGATATACCCAATATTGACAGACAAATAGCTTAAATGTTTACCATTTTTGTGAAAACTTACATTACAGTACTTTTTAATCCACATTTCTTTTTAATGAGCTACTTCAATTAAAAAAACCCACAGAATGGAACTCATAGACAATTAAATTATAAGTTAAATAGACACCTACATTTTCACATTGACATTTGTAAATTATTATCTATTTATTCAAAGCCCCCTTAAAAGATTGTAAAACGAATTAATTATGAAGTATAGTATATACATAAGGCTTAATTATACGAAAGACCTATTCAAAAATAATATCAGTGGACGTACTGTGTGTAGTAACTTGATTGTCACATTAAAGTAGAAAGTCCCTCTTCTAATGAACTCTCGAGCGGCTAATAACTGTAAATTTTTTTATTTTGTCACTGTTGATTTTGTACTACTGTGCCAAATTTAATTATTTAGTAACTTATTTGATACAGAAATTAACTTTCTTAAATTTTAAAAATGATAATTTTTTTCTGTACGTCTCACAGTGTTCATGCTATAAGCAAAATTCTCAAATAAGTGCGCTAATCGTGAGGTTTTGTGGCTCTTAAACATTGGTTTCACATTCTGTGATGGTGCAAACTCAGATTACATAAATTTGGCACCAAATTAAGATATTTAAATTATTTCAAAATCTCCCGGAATTATGACCTGAAAAATACCAATTTTACTGGCCTATATAGCGGAAATGTAGTGCTTCGAAGAACAAACATTTACAAAGGTTACGGAGACTACCAGTTTTGTCAAGTTAAATAATTTATTATTAAATTATATGATTTATTATTAAATATGATTTAGGTTTATTAAATCAGGATTACTGAAATAAAATTGAAAACAAAATAATTAGTACATTGTGTAAATATGTATATATACACGTTTGACCAAAGGTACTTGGTAGACCTCCATTTTAAACAAAATATACCTACAATATGCAGTACTTACTAAATACTGTATACGTGATTGTTTATATATTTATGTATATATATCACGTAAATATATTTACAAATATTTATTGAAAAGGTTAAATTAGAAATAAAATTTTAAATTATACAAATAACTTATACATAATTATATCGAAAATATGATCTTTGGACCTAGGGTTCATACTATGTAAGAATGTAATTTTCATACTCTTTTTTGAACAAAGGTTAAATGTTCACTATCTTCATTTTCTTGAGCAAGCAATCAGATCAATTATGAAAATTGCTTGTATCTGAATATGATAGTCGTTTGTAATAATAACATCTAAATATCAATATGACCAATTCAATTCTTAAAAATCATAGAGCAATGCAAAGCAGCATTTTGACAGCTGCAGACATTAATATTTCTTTCTTACATTGGTAAAGAATCTGGAGCAGCATTTTCTGCATCATTCACATTCCCTCTGAAAAAGTAGTAGGTTTTTATAGTATTTTGTTGTGCATTGTATTTTATTATGAATTTGTATACAATATAGTTTAACCGCATTACTTTGTTTTTAATTTTAAATAAAATAACGTTTTGACATCAAGAACTAGACACCACTTAGGAATCTGGTGATGTTATTATTTAAACATAATAATGCTTCATATTAGGCAACCTGCACTTTTAAGTACAGCATCGGTAGATTCATAGAACATAAAAAGAAAAGAAACTTGATGATGTTTTGTTAGGTTACCCAATGTTCGATAGTTAAAATAGTTATCCTTACAACAATTTTATAAATACACACATTGGACAAATTAAAATAATTGTAATTTTCTTAATTTCTTAGTCGTAATACGCATTAATATTGTAAGGAGTTATCACAGTTATTTTAAATGTTCTATAATTAATTAAATATTAATTCTTAACTGTATTATTAAATGGATTATTAAGCTTGTTGAGTACAGTGTGAATGAAATAAAAGCAGTGCATGTATTAATTTTATACAAGCCGTTCTTCCAAAGTAAAATGTAACTAGGCAGTCAATTTAAAATTACTTTAAAAACAATATTACCAAACAATAAATTAAAGAATTTTACTAGCAATACAATTGTATGACAATTATAATGACTGATACAAAGAAACTATCAAAATTACTGAAAATTATTAAATTTTGACATTGTGTATACAAAAATTCAAATCACTTTTTTAATATCTGCACTGTATATAATGTTTACAAGCCGTGATGTATTGCGTTGGGATTCAATAATTCCACCGAGCCCTGAAGCTGCTAAAATATCAAATGTATATGTCCAGTGAGGATAACTAACGGTATGATATGTATTGTGTTTGCTGTTCTACTCTGATAGGATATAAAAATCACGTACAATTAATTGTTTTGTATAAAAATAAAAATAAATGAAGCATCATAAGGTTTTTATAAAATAACAATAGTAGTACGTAAGTTTTAACCAGTTTTGTACTAAACTAATACCTGTGTTGAAAATAACCTGTTTTCATCCGTAATTCATAATTTACAATCTCTATAATAATACAAATTATATCTTTAGTTACAAAAAAAAAAAAAATTTGTGTGAACTTACTCAAGAAGATCATACAGAGTTAATTATATAATAATTGTTGTTAAGTTCAAGAAGATGATAATAATGTGGTATTCTGAAGCTGAATTACTCTTAGCACAATCCCTATTTCTCCTCATTTCCAGTCAAATAACATTTACTTCAGTCTTTAAGATAGTAATAAGTTTCCCAATTATGAGTAGTTATCAATGTCGTACTTTATTCACGCTGTGAAAAAATAATAGTGGAAATACACCCTTCATTTCTTTCTCTATGTTATGCAATACTAACCATTTACAATCTCCTTCTACAGCTTCTATATTTAAAGCTACAGTTAGCCTAATGGAAATGCAGCAGTTGGATAGCCTACAGACATTGTTATTCAGTGGTCCAATCTAAACTTTGATAGTAATTCATTTTGAGTGGTTGTTTTTAATAACTTTGGGTTTGATATTGTTTGACCTTTTATAAACATATGCAATCGAGTTATTTAAAGATTATCTTAAAGGTTTACATAATTTACAATGAGGTAAAACAAATGTTAAATTTAAATGTTTGGTTATTAATCAAATTGTGATTAAAACCAAAAGACCCGGACATTGAAATTGGATTTAAGTGAAATTATCGTAAACTAGACCAATCCGTATTACATTAAAAGCGGATTGTTAAATAGCTATAGTTTTAACTATTTTGTCCACGATTTAAAAAACTAGATAACTTATTACTAAACCACAATTTGAAAAATAACTTACTATTAATAATTTTCACTAAACATTAAATACACAAAATAAACACATAACTGGTTTTAAACAATGCATTCATCTAAACAAAATCAGTAATGAAATTAAACATTACAACCAGCTTTTTTTTAACATCAGTTATTTTTCAATTATCAGCTGTTTTTTCAAATATGATCAGCTGTTTTTTTTTTATATAAATAGTTCATAGAGTGGTTAAAAATACAATAAAATAATGTTAAAATTAATGGTTGATTAATAACAATGGCTAAATAATATTCATTTAAAATAAACCGTGTGAAATTAACATAAATACCCAAAACCCCCAAAATCTCTCAAAACTTAGAATATTTTTTTTTATTTTCATTTCCTTATTTTTTTATAGTAATTAATTATTATAATTTTTATTTATTTTAAATAACCTGCAAGGAAATCAATCAGGAAAATTTTCAGAAAAAGGTATGAATAGGTGTATAACCTCAATCATTTTTTTTTAAATTGCCCATAATTACTATGTTTTTAAATTGATTGCAAATGTAAATTTAGACTTAAGTTATAAGCTAAATATAAAATTGGAGAGATTTAAAAGCTTTTACAACATATAGATTTTAAAGAATTTAAGTAATTTTATATTTATGGAAAATTGTCAAAACAGAAACGTTGTTTTTTTCCGTTAACAATTTTTAATTTATCAGAATTTTAAAATTTACCTTTATTGAATGTAGTTAAATTAATATTTAATTTAAATTTTGATTTTAATTTGACGAATGTAGATTTTCTGAAATAGCTGTTATGTGTTTAATAACATAATATTATTGCTATACACCATAATACATTGCAAAACACTTTGCTATATAAAAAGTTATTTTTAGAAAAATTATTACAAATTGTGTTTTGCTTTACGGAGTTTTCAAATTAAATTAAATACCTTAAGTTATAACTTACAGTATTGTTTAAATGATTATAATTTAACAAGGTATGACGTATTTTAAGAAATGTTGGTAATTTGATTTGGTGGATATTTATAAAAAGATTATAGAAGTCTAACACTTAATATGCGAATGAGATATATAAATTCTTAAAAAACAAATATCATTTGTATTAAACAAACACGTAACTATTGTACACTTAAATTGTGCAAGATATTTGCATTAAATTATTATGTTCTTTTAAATCTATGTTATTAATTAATTACAATAGGTATAACTTTAGAATGCCACACCTTCCTTGATTGTCTACTCATTTTATGTATTTATTTAGAATAATGTATTTTATATATAACTATGTATGATTTTCCGTCTATTCTAATTATTATTTTTAATATCATACTTCCAAAACAATAAATATTTCTTTCCTTTCTTTTTCTAATCTGGATTTTTTAAATAGTTGGTTAAATCATTCTAATGATAATGTTTAATATCTTGTATCATTTTAATAATTATTTTATTTTTTATTAATTATGGAAGTTTACAATTTCAACAAGATAACAACTCTTCTCAATTATAAAGTATAATATCAAGAATAATAATTATATAAACTCAGTTTACAAAAGTAATATTAATATTAATGTATTTTGTTATCGAATTCTTTGACTTATATAACTTTTTTTTTCTTGCGTCTATTTTCAGTTCTTAATGTATTTAAATTTTGAAGCTAAACAAATAATTGTTTTGCCTTTACTAAATATCTTTAAGTTCTAATGATTACTTTTAATTCCAGATGAATGTTCTTTCCCTTAAGAATATTATGTATCCGAAGTTGTATATGTTATAATTACGTAATAAATTGAAAAACAGCTTTAAAATCTTTCCTTATACAGGAAATGTTTTTTATTTGCTTTTTAGTTTAACTATTAAAAGTGTTTTAAAATTGACGGGCTATATTTTGACGTCATTCTATATATTTGAAAAACTAGTGGGCATATTACAAATCTTTGGAACTGCTGCTGGATGCAAGAAATTAATAAACTTGACCTCTAATATTTTAAATCTGTGGAATATTCCCTGTTATTTATAGGTTATTCGTGTAATACTTTTAGAAATATTTGTATCTTGTCAAGAAAATAATAAAACAAATTTATAAATACAATTTCTTTATAAATTTAATAATATAACGTATAAAATAACTTCTGAGCACTTATATTCATATTTCCATTTTATTAGAATTTCTTAACATAAAGTAATTTTGAAACCAAAACTTGTCATTAATAAAAAATGATACATATAAACTCCTTGATATTTAAATAGATAGCCTAATTTACATTAATTATTGTGTACTTTTATACATGTTTTCTTAAGTATACAAGTATACTTGGCAATTTTTTTACCAAAGTGGTGGAATTAGAAATATTTATGTTATTTACTTTATAAATCCGTTTAAAATATATTATGAACATTTTTAGTAAATAATTAATCAGGAAATATAACAATTAATTTTAACTTCCCAACTTATAAATAACATTATAATATTTTATAGTTTGAAAAGCGCGCGTCATGACTCATATGTTGATATTGAATGTAGAATAATTTTTAAATCTAACTCGTTTTTAGTCAAACGTTGATTCATATTCTAAACCCGAGGTGGAAAATTACTAAATGATTTATTTAAATCATTGGGGTTTACCGGTAGCGAATTGGGGCTTTGTAAGCCCAGAGTTAAAATGAACTAAATTACTAATTTAAATATAGCACCAAACTCATGTTAAATTTTGACCGGAGATAAAGAATAGACTACAGCTAATTATTTTCATAAATAAATCTGTATTTACTATCATTTTATCTCGTATTTACTTAGATTAGATTTGTTTACACAACGCACCTAAATTTCCTCATATTCGTTACCTAAGAACTTTGTATTGTTTACTCAGGTCTTATCTTTGTTTACTTAATTCTTATCTTTGTTTACACAAGAAGCCAAAAATTAGCACTATTCCTTATCAGTGACATTTGCACCGTCTCGGTGAACTGTACTTATATCTAATATTGGGTCTTATTAATAAAAACGAAGGATATCCTCCCAAACATAAGGTAGAAGTATAAGGTTATGATTTAAAGTAAAAGGTATAAGTATAAGCATTTCCTTTTTTACGTATTCATAACGATTACCTTATACTTTCGATAATATCTTCTAATCACAAGTAAAAGGTTAGCTCGTCTAAGGCCTGAGTAACATGCTAGAACGTATTCTAACATGTCCTAACCTGATGTTCCTGCTCCCTTAACTTCAACTTATCAAAATTCCGCCAAAATGTGTTATATTTCAGTTCGAAAAACATTTATTTTTTGTTAGAAAAACACAATTTTACCAAAAACTTGTTCATTCAGTAAATTTGTAAATGTGTAATTGCTTTAACAAGACATTTTAAAACAATATTATTTTACAAATTTGTAAACTGAATTATCATTGAAATTGTATATTATAATACTCAAGTTTCTTCAAATTTGTTGTCCTTGATGGTAAAGAGCTAGTTCGTCATTATTAATAGCGTCATGGTTTTCTTCATCTTCTTCTGATACTTCTTCAGCTAGTTCGAAATCAGGACCGTCCAAAGTTTTAGCAATTTTATGGAGCACAACACAGGTAACGATTATTTTTGGTACATTTTCCAATTTCACTCGACAAACCTATTGCAAGATTGGAAAGTGGCGTTTCAGTTGGCCAAAAAATCGTTCAATTATTACTCTTTCTTTTTTTAAAAGCTTGTTATAATTTACCTCTGCACCAGGAGTAGGATTTCTAAATGGAGTCATGAGGCATGGTTCTGTCCCATATCCGCCATCACCAAGTAGCACAACATTGCCTTTATTTCTTATTTGTAATGCCACTTGTGAATTTTTCCATATCCTTTAGTCGTGCACTGATCCAGGCCAACTAACGTCTACACTAGTGAACATTTCTCTGGTATCACAAGTGGGTTGAACATTTAGAGTTCCACATTTACCTTTTCGACTAATGTATTCATCTTCATGGAGTTTTGGTTTTATCCCTTCGTGGCGGGGGTACAATCAACAACACCAATAGCTGCCAAAAACTAATAATTTAGTTTGCCATAACTGTTTTGCCTCTGTTATTTCAGTGTTGGTAGTTGGAAACTTTATCCATTCATTTGCATGCGCAATTTTACTGTCAAATACTACATTGATAGTCCGAGTCACCGTAGCTTGACTAACACCAAGACCTTGGCCGATACCTTTTTGAATGAACAGAGGCCAATGCACCTCCCCTAGTTTCTTCGCTTTTACCTAAAAAGCTGTCCTCAAGCCATTGTATATTTTCTTCTTCAAAACGGTATAACACTTTAAAATCTCTAACAAGTGTAAGTGAGCCCCTTTTTAATGGGTCGTATTCATAAAAAAGAAATTGACCTTATACTTGCATAATTTAAAGGAAATCCTTAAAACATTTAATAACACATAATCAAAGTATACATTACATTTGACATAGCTACCTATGCAGTTGTACACAGTTGTTACTACTTGTGCATTCATACTTATATTATGTCTAACATAATATTTTTTTTAAATACATACAGAATTAAAAATATGCAAGAATCCGATTAATAGTTTTCCTGTTTTCTAATTTAAAATAAACTTTATTTTCCATCTTCTGGTTACCGACAAGGTTCAGGTAAAGAGAAGAAATTGCGTATCAATTTAAATATATACTAAAGGATTATGCAACTCATACACAGGTTATAAGACACCTAAATTAGACAAAAATAAATGAGATGATTTTCAACGCAGTAACGCATTTCAACCGCACCTGCAACATAAAACAGCAATGTAAACTCTTAGTTATTCAGAAGACGAGTAGTATTAAAAATGAATCCTTTAAAAAAAAAAAAAATAATACAATACCTCGTATGCTTATTTTACATTATTTTATGTTGACCTTTCGCAACATGTATTTTGCACTTTTATAACCGCACAAAATAAAAATAGACTTTCAGTGCAATTTAATTATTAGTATTAAAATATGTGGTAGGCTACGTCTCTAATTCTCGAGTGTTATTAATAAACTTTGAGTTTAGCAAGAAATAACTAACTATTTCTAACTAATTTTCAACCAACCCAACTATAACAATTATTTTCTTTTATTAATAAAACGTGTTTCAACATGTAGGAACTTTTATAAAAGTAAGGACAAAACTTTAAATTTGTAACAGTGGTCAAGAATATCAAATTAAAATACTACTAATACATATATAGGAATAGGAAATAATTTTTTTTTAAACTATTCCATAATTGTTAATATAAAAACTCTAGCTGGTATCTATTGTATATACTTATTATTGAAAATAATAAAGCTATTAGCGCCTAAGGATTGCCTAATCACATACTGAGAAGTTTTATTAATAATTAGTCCTATATTAATAATTCAGGAAAAAATATAGAAGTTTTTTCTCACTCATTCTATGTTTTTTGGGGTGCTGAATCCGAATTTCAACTTCCACGGATATGACTTTACAACGAAAATCGCAAAAAAACCTAAAAATGTTCGACTGCATAAAACTATGAACTTATCGAGGTAGACAATTTTATTATATACAAAAATAAAGTAAATTAAATTCCCTACGAAAGCACCTCTCAAACATATTTTTTGGTTGAACGGTTTGCCAGCTAGCCTAAAATGCCCAAAATTGCCTACTTTGTGTAAAACTCAGTGTTTTTTTTATGTTTTCGCTTGTAACTAAAAACTAAGATCGTAATTACTAAAAGTTTGAATTGTACCTGCGTCCCTCTCGTTAGCAATCTGGAGTGACGCTGACGTCAGATAAGTATCTGCGTCATCTGTCCCTATTTGATTAAAAGTTACGCCTCGTCACGCGTCCTTTTGCAGAAAGTGTGCACAGAGCCTAATGCTGCCTTGTAATTAACTTTCGACTATGGCGAAGCCATGGTATGTAAACAAACAAAATTTTTTTGGAGAATGTAGTTAATATTGTGTGTGGTTTTTCGATATAAATTAGAGGTTCAAGTTATTTTTATGTAATTTTATTGAGCAAATAGGCATATTTTTGTATTGTGTTAAATTTCATTAAATGTTTATAATAAATAAATTATATTCTCTTCCAAAATAATCAAAATCTATAAACATCTTACTCAAAAAGCCTACCAGAGTGTAATGCATGTTTCAACGCATAAACCATGTTGACGGAGGATATTTATAAAGAATAGTTTACAAAACCCTAATAATTATCAATATTTTTTTATCTTAAGCAATGCCTTCTGTATAATGATAATGTGTCCAACCGTTAACAATTAAGTTTTTAATTTTAACAATTAGTTTAATTTACGTGGTAAAAAACGGCTATGAAGTGGTAGGTTGTGATGCGTAATTAAATGATCTATATTAATGATCCATTCCAGAAGAGAACAGTTGTTAAAAAATGGATGTTCATTGTGCTTGACAGTTAGGTCATTAACATTCCTGAGTGCTCGGTTTCAACTGGAAGGAATACAATCAGGTGAAATATTGCTCAAGGCTTAAATCAGAGAAATTAGTGAAAAGTTTACATTAGTTTTATCTTTGTAGTAAAATAACATAATATTTTTAAAAAATCCGTATTAAAATTCGGTATTTCACTATAAAATGTAGAATTCGTATGCCACTATAAAGACTTTTACACTTTAAAATCATTAGATACATATACAAACTTTGAATCATAACTTGTTTTTAATAAACCCAGTTGTTTATGTTAAAACTACTGGGGGGGAGGGGGGGATTTAATTCTTTATTACTTTAAAATAACACTTAAATATCGCAGTGGTTAATTCATTTTAACTTAAAATAGTTTACTAACACTTGTGATAGTGATATAAGTTTTTGTTTTTACAATAAATGTGATTACTTTGTTTGTTTTATTGTCTTACTTAATTCACATTTATTTGAAAAATATTACTTTATCGATAAGCAAAAGTAATCCTCTTTTATCTCCAGTCAATCAGATAGACATTTTATACCTCTATCCTTAAGTATTTGAAGGCTTTACAAGTTTTTTATATTTAAACATGATGTTATTTAGCTTCCAAGAATGCAATTATTATAATAATGGGTAATTAATTACCTTATTTTTATCCGTCGAGCACTCTAAAATATATCTTTCTGGATTACCGGTTTCGGTGGTTCATGCCACCATCATCAGATCAACCTAAAAATTGATTCATTCCACTGTTGTGGAACACGTCGTAATAAACTATACACAATTAACACAAAACATTAAAAAACACAAACACTTGAACAAATTTAAATATATACAATGAAAAAACAATTTTACACATCACTTGAGGACTCCTCTACACATGTCATTTCATAGAGGGCATGTGTACAACAGAACTGTCAAAGGTTGATTTGATGATGGTGGCATGAACCACCGAAACCGGTAATCCAGAAAGGATATATTTTAGAGTGCTCGACGGATAAAAATAAGGTAATTAATTACCCATTATTATTTACAAGTATGTTTTAAAACAATCTTTGACAAGTCAATGCGTGTTTTAGTGCAAACCACCTAAAAGCCTCATCTATATAGGTTTAGACTAACGGAAACACACATTCTTCTAAAGAAAAATTATTTTATATATGCGTCAGCGCAATACTCTCACAGAAATTTCCAAACTCCATAATCACAACGAATCGACATAAAGCATTTATGATGATTAATTCTTCACACCTGTTGGTCCATGGTTACAGGCTATAGGATAACACAATGTGTCCCATAGGGATTTCGACCCGTAAATTAAATTATTACTGTTTTATATTTTGGCAAAATAGAAACGTGAAGTGACAAAATAAGAGTTTTATTGAAAAAAAAATCGAATCTATAACTCTAAGTTCTGCACCCATCCACCTAAAATATAGTAGACTTTAAATTCAATGACGTCACTTTATGACTTATTTAATTAATACTAAATACTCTTTCTGCATTTAATTACCATAATGAATAAAATTCAATAACAAATTACTACACCCTAAGGTCACTAAATAATTTTCGATTTTATTATAATTGGAAATCAGAAAACTACATACGACTTAATTTTTTATGAATGTAATTTATGTTATTGTTACACCTGTAATGTGTTCTTTGATCTGTCTACGCCTCGTATAAATGTTTTAAGAAAATATTGAAAGCCGTATCTCTAAAATAAAAATATTTATAAATATAAAAAAACATTAATAACTGTTGTTTTGTATAATACTGTTTACAAGGCATTATAATTTGTTTTTTATAACTTCAAAAATAAGATTGATTCAAAGATTTGAAATTATGAATCTAAGTTGAATTTAGTAGTTGATATCTAAAATAAATATTTAGTAATACTTTTTTGGTTTCGTTATGGATTTATACTACGCAAAATAACCAGCATTAAATTTGTTTTAAATTTCTTGTTAATAACAATTTATTAAAGTTAAAATAGTTCATTCTTAATTATTTTTTGGATTGACGAATTAAATAAATTCTTTATCACTTAGAAAGTATAATTCTAAATTGCACATTTAAATTTTTAACAATTTCCCTTTAAATAGAATAAGCAAAATAAAAAACAATAGATGTTTTCCTAGCAGATCCTAATGAAGAAATTTGTCAAGGAGCAATTCCGGCAATAACTTTAGCCGTTCATTATCTGCAGTAGTGATTATATAAGAGACGTTAACGAGAAGTTACTAATTGTACCACAGCTTAGCTTAAAATTAGAATAAACAACCAAGGATAGGAAAGTTTCCTAGAATAAATTAGCTTTACTCTTGGATGAAACAATGCAAAGTAATATATCAACGTTAAACAGTATTATGTAAATACATTTGATTAAATGTTTATAACAGTGTGGTGTAATTGATTTAATGAAATATATTAAATGATAATGTTTTAAGAATAGAAAATTGTACTAATGACACAATACATTATTTTTAAAATTAAAATTGGTTTAGTAATAAGTACATTTTCTTTTATGTGCTCAATAAATTTTTAATAAAGATAAATAAGAACTGTAATTGTGTTTAGCATTGGAGTAGAGCCTACATTGCAAATAAAAAAATGTGTTTTTTTAAATTTTTAATTTAACAATCATTTTTTAGTGTACACTTAGGACAGGTGATGAATCATTTATCAGGGCAAACTAATGAAGTAGAATACAATTAATAACGTCTGTTCTTTTTAGTCAAATAAGAAGATTGGTAGGAGGATAAAAAATGCATTTATTCGTTTTATATTTTTAAATATGCAAGCTTGCTTAAATTTTGTTTGTCCAGTCGTACAAATTTACATAATCCTTTAAATCGAAAGTTTGTTAATGTTAAATACAACATAGACATCAAATGTGATATTATTTTTGTACAATAAATGTTTTATAATAGTTCTGCAATGATATTACTTGTCTGAAATTATTATTTTTTTAATTCAAGTAACATATATTAATAACCATTTACCATGATGGTCAAATGTGTCCTCAATTTCTGTGCATTGTAATATACACACTATTAATGGACAACCGATTTAAATCTGCCGATAGTGAGGTCGTGCTACTGCTTTATAAGATATCCCGATATACTATAATAGGCCTGCAATGTAACTTCACATATTATTGTCACATGCTGACATTATATTATATGGGTTCGTCTAGTAACATAGGTGACTACGGAATAACATACAGTACATACTTAGGTAGCAGTGTTATTTTGTTTTAGAAATTACAAATTATTTTGTTGGTGACATCACACCTAATTAATTGTGTATACTTATTTATGCAGTTTTAATGAATTTAACAATGTCATTTTTTTGTATAAATTCGTTAACCATGAACTGACAAACTAATTGCTTATTTAATTACACTAAATTTAATATTTGTGTGATATAATCAATAGTGCGTATAAAAAAGGTATTGGTTTTGTTTATATTTTTAAATTACTTTTTATTTATGAAAGGGGTTTTTACTTTGAACTTTGTAAAATTTAATACCGTTTATTTCTTTTCTTTCATTTTCAATTTGTTTTTATTAATTTGTGAATTACATAAATTGTCAGCCCAGTACAAATTTGCTTTCATAATTATTGGCGTTTCCCTAATTAGATGTGTACACACTCTCATTACTTAAAGTTTAGTAAATGCCCCAGTAGTTGGCATTTATTTATATAATGTAATATTTTTACTATTTTCAGAATTGTCTTCTTTGTATCCAGCATCCTATACCTAAAAGGATTAACTGACAGAAACTGTTGTACATAGTTTGTTCAATATATTATAAAAATCAATCTATTATCGTTCACATTACCAAAAAAGTAGAGCAGTTGTCCAAAGATTTTAATTATTTGTCAAACATTATTCTATGTACACTCCCAATAGTCACCAACCTTTATTTTTTTGAGACGCTGCAAATATTATGCTTTAAAGTGTGACATACAAGCTTTTATTTTCCTAAATTTCATTCAACTAAAAAATAGAAGTGTGAACACAATAAACTTGTCTAAATGACAAGTTTTAATAAATCGAATACACCAAATCCGAACAGGTGTTCAAAAACAGTGTTCGTATTAAAACCCTATTCTTCCTTATTAATTAATGGAAAATTAAATGATAAATTTATTATATTTGTTACTGTTGAAGGTATCAAATATTATTTTGTACGCTAATTTTTAACCACGAAACTACTGAAATTTGGCTGGTACAATGTTTAACACAACTTTATTCAAAAGAAAATGTTCACGTAAAATATTACAATCATGATTTTACAACTGTTAATTTAGAAATTTTTCTTCCAAGCATCTTTCTGAGCAAAATTAAACTTTAAAACTAAATTACATAAATGAATACTAGAGTGAAACTTTTATCATTAAAAAAAAATGAAGTTTCCAAACTGTTATGAAGTTTGACGTTTACATTTCAGTTTTAGAGATGAATTTATAACAGGCAACTAGTTTCTAAAAGTAATACAAGTTTATTAAAGGAATTTTTGTCATTTCAAGTAAAGTAGAAAGTCCTTAACTATTAGGTTATAGTATTTGCTACTAAAGTAGTACGTAAATTATTTATTTTTAGCCTATAATTGTGTCCCTTATAATATGTACATTTAAATACAAGTATATCTAGTTCGAAGAACTAAGCTTTACTTATGTCTCTACAATTTCAAAATCTATTATGGTATTTTAGAATCAAGTTATTTATAAGTTTTTAGTGTATGTGATTTATCAAACCTCGAACTAAATCTCATAAAAGAGATTTAAATCATTTTATTTTATTGAGTTACATTTTTTCTAAAATCTAAAATATTAATCACGTAGATTTTTCAACTAGATGTATTGCAAATAAAGAAATACATTGCACCTACATCAACACGTAGATTTTCTATGAATATCTGACTGATTATATTCGATGGATCGAGTGTTAATCTACATAAAAGGAAATAATCGATTTTGGATTTTAAATTAAAACTTGGTTGTGTTTGTTATAGTAAATAGTTTATGATATACAAGAATATAATGCACCGATTTTATAAATTAGTTTAAATGCATGTACGCACACGAATATATAATTGTTTGCACTCCTGACAAAGAATGAAAGACAAACAATCATGATGCCGTACCATAGCCAGGGTAGTAATTAAAATAGTTTAATCCAACTAATTTATAATTAAAAACTACCAAGTGCTGTTAATTTTAAGATATGCATTTTATAATTTAAATTATATATAAAGGTAATGTATAAATTAAATTTGACTAATCCTTATATATAATTCTGTAAGCGAAATTTTAGATTCAAAATTGTGGGAATTTGGTAAATCGGAGGATGATGGGAGAGGCATCAAATTAAAGGTATCGATTCGAGGAAAGAGGGAAAAATATAAGTTTTTTCTAAAATTAATCTAAGGTGTTCTTGAGGTCCCCGAAAAACGAAACATCCCCATAAGAAATACATGAGAATTTAAAAACGTCTCCTTTGTTTACATTAAAACATTTTTTATTAAAAATAAATAAATTAAAAACAAAAAACAGCTGTTCTGTAAAATAATATGACAGTTAATGTAAATTATATTTTTAAATTAAATATGCTACTTATTAACCTGTAAAAGATACACGTTGACACACACATAAAAGAGAAACCTTACAAGTGTGATTTTTGGAAGGTTGTATGGCTGTTCTATTAACTTTTCATACATTACTAATATTATAAAGAGGTAAAGTTTGTTTTTTTGTTTGTTTGTTTGTATGTAGGGGGTAAATCTATGGCACTACTGAACCGATTGAAAAAATATTTTTACCAATAAAAAGCTACACTTTCCTTGAGTAACATAGGCTATAATTCATTTTAATAAAAACCTTTAATTATTTCAATATTTGTAAATTAAGTTGGAAAAAATTCTTAGGTTAGGCCTAGAATGATAAACCAACACATGTATTTACATTTATTACTATAGCAACTAATTGAATAAAATAACAGATAATATTTATAGCTGTTTGTTCCAGTATTTCCATTAACAGCTGATTTCAAAATTTGAAGCAATTATTTTTGTATTTCTAGGTTTTAAGTTAGGGTTTTAAAGTGTAAACCTGAGCCTTGCTGGTTCTTTTAACCATTATTATAACTGCTGTTATCAAATATAAGAAATAATTTGATTTGAACATTTATCATTATTTATCATCTTAGTTTTGAGGTTATTATTAATCCTACAACTTTATTTTAAATAAAACATAACATTTGTTTTTAAAAGGTTTCATTGTTGGTTGGCGTGCGGAGCACGCAGGGGTCTCCCCTAGTATGAGGTATAATCTTGTTCATGACTGAAAATTGTAAAACCTATCTATTAGGCTTATACAATTTTGTTCAAACTTACTTTAAGATCTTAAAGGAACGATTCTGAAAATATAGTTAACTCTAAAATTTGTATAGACTCAGCTCATATTATTATCTCTATAACAAAATCATTTAAATTGCTAACTTAGACGTAACCAGACTGTTAGGCATGGGAATCAGGCCATTACGTCCGGGTTCAAACCAGTTAAAACTATAATTGACAGATTAATAATAATGAATCAGTGGTTCAGTTATATAATGTTCCAATTATATGTATCTAAACAATCATCTCAACTCTATACCAGGTGTTGAGTTTATAAGACAGACTGGATCAACGGTATCGGCAACTAAAGCCAATTACTTTTATGTTCTCAACCCCAAACTCTAAATTCACTGTTACTTTAACAATAGTCCACAACACTCTGTTTTACTCATTCATTATGACGTTTTTCAATGCGTCCTATTCCGTCCTTCACTCGAATCGTGACGGCAATTCCAGACGTTCTAATGGTAAAAACTTCGATTCGTATAGAGATCATTGCGTAACTGAGCTGCCCCACATTAGTCAATCTCCCGGCCTCTCACGTAGCAAGACTCGCAGCCTCTCAGTTGGTCACCCGACCAGCGTCCACTCACCGGCTGTCCAACTTCCTTAGCAAACTGGCCAAGATTCCATACAGTGTGTAAATTAAGTATCGAAACAAATATGTATTTTTCAAACTAAAATAGGTACAAATATTTTGTTTGTGGTATTGACTCTTAACAAACGTTCCTGATTTTTTGACATTAAAAAAAATTTCAACCCCCTGAGGGGGTGGCAGGTAGGGGGTAACTTAATTTTTTTAAATAGCAATCCCTATTGAGTGACCCCTCATTTTATAGGTCTTGTCACCCTAAAATCAATGATATAAAGATGATTTAAATCCGTTGAGTTTAAACAAAATAGCTGCCAAAAACTCTACATTTGCAGTGAAGTCTCTTAAAATGGAATTAATAATTATTATTACCGTATTTGAATTCCGTGTTCCATTATTAAATTTGTGTTTAAAATAAAATCTACGTTGTTATTGGTTTTTCATATTCTTCTGTAAAAGGAAAAAAATACAGTTGTTATTTAAAGTGAAACATCTATGCTATGTTGTTTCTTACCAAAATCAAAAAAAACTTGACAACAAGTATAAGACAATTCATTTAATGCGTAATTGTTATATGAAACAGTGCAATTACCCAAAATAATTAAAATAAAGGGTCTTTTACAAACGAATTGTAATTATTATTTGTTACAACAATGGTATTAAGCCATGAATAATACAAAAAATTCTAATTTACTACGTAAAACACACTCAAAGTAAGATGTATTACTAAGTTACCTTTGGTATTCCTTAAATATTCTCAGATGTTCGAACTGATGGCCAAGAGCAATTTGACAAAGTCCTAAACGATTGTAAAATTCATGAAACACTTTGCCAATTGTCTGTTGATCAATTGACCGCGTTTCCCTTAAAATCCTATCTGAAAGCTCTTGTAAGTTGTCTGGTCGGTTTACATACACTTTACTCTTGAGATATCCCCATCAAAAATAATCCAAAGGGGACAAATCGGGAGATCTTGCAGGCCATTCTATGGAACCTCTTCTACCTATCCACTGATCAGGAAAAGTCAAGTCCAAATAATCCCTTACATCAACAGCGTAGTGAGGTGGGGCGCCATCTTGCTGAAACCAAATACTTTCGTCCACGGCATGTTCCTCAACTTCAGGAGGAAACTCTCTTGAAATAGCGGGTACAATAGATTCACGCAACAGGTTCAGATAACGAGCACCATTTAAATTACCTTCAATTATAAAAGGTCCAACTACCTTATATCCAACTATTCTTGCCCATACGTTAATTTTCTGAGGATGTTGTGTATAGCATTCTTGAGCCCAATGTGGATACTCATCTGACCAATATCTCGAGTTTTGTCTATTGACATGTCCGTTGAGGCTGAAAGAGGCTTCATCGGAAAATACTATCTTCGTTTTAAATAACGGATCTTGGATACACCGATGCATAATTTCTTCACAAAATTGAATTCGACGATCAAAATCGTCTTCGTCCAATTCATGTATTAGCTGTACCTTGTAGGGATGAAAATTTTCGGCCTTTAGAACTTTATGTGACTAACACCTAGATTACTACTAAGCTGACGAGTAGATGAGTGAGGATTTTCTTGAATACTCAGAAGCACATCCAATGACTTCTCCTCTGTTAAAACTGATTTCGGTCGACCACTTTTAGGTTTATTTGCTACATCCCCTGTTTCCAAAAACTTAGTACAGATCCTACTTACTGTAGATCGATTTATTTGATGATCAGGGTACAGTTCATTAAATAACTCACAAGTTTCTTGATATGTACGTGTTCTGTCCCCATAGCCAACAATGATGAGGATGTCAATCTTCTGCTTTGTACTTAAAAATAAACATTGTTAAACAAAACTACAGAAGCAATGTAATACCGACCTCTCTACAAAATTAACTAAACCAGAATGAAGATATGAAACACTTTCCAAATAATGTGCTTAACAAACACAAACAAGAACAAACATGGAAGGGTAATTGGAAATTTCCAAGTTTGGACTTTGTTCAGCCAACCCATCTTATCTACATTGTGTACTGCATTCCCATGGAGCTGAAATAACCAGAGCTACTTTATTGATTAATAAAGTAAATCTCTGTTTTCTTGTTTCAGATCTCTCCTTTTTACTTATAAATTCCTATAGTTAAAAAGTCTTTTTTATTTTAATATCACCTTAAAAAGGTATCATAAGTTTGAAATTAGTCATAAAACGTATTGGTCTTCGGGATACTTTTCTAAAAGATGTATTAAAACATTTCTTGAGTAATAACTACAACCATTGTTAGTTGAAACATAATTGATGCTTTTGGTTATTTAAATACGGTAATAATTTCATATTAAGAGACTTCACTGCAAACCTAGTTTTTGGCCGCTATTTTGTTTAAACACAACGGATTTAAATTATCTTTATATCATTGATTTTAGGGTGACAAGACCTATAAAATGAGGGGTCGCTCAATAGGGGTTGCTATTTAAAAAAATTAAGTTACACCCTACCCACCACCCCTTAGGGGGTTGAAATTTTTTTATGTCAGAAAATCAGGAACGTTTTTTAAGATTCAATGCCACAAACAAAATATTTGTACCTATTTCAGTTTGAGAAATACATATTTGTTTCGATACTTAATTTACACACTGTATAACCCATCTAGCTTCCGTGTTGACATCCCCCGATAGACCATCGATATCTTCGTAGCAGGTTCTTGTTCCGCGTTACACGACCTCTTAGAAAACCTAGTTTACATTTCCGGATGCATACTTCCTGTCTGTCTTACACAAATTATACATCATACAAACTAACTCTAATGATGAATATAACTAAACCTATCTAGAACCATTGATTAATCCCAACAAGAATGACTAAGAATATAACCAGTCATTTACCAGTAAAAGCTCTTTAATCAACCAGACCGGGAAGAATTTACTGACCTTAGCCCAGCTATGTTATATAAGAGATTCAGCAATCCTCTTACTATTAACAACAAAAACTCGTTTTATAAAAAAATCTGAAATTAAGTTCTTAGTTTACTTTTAAAACCAACTTTAGCACAGATATAACAAAGTGTTTATATGTATGTTCTTGTACATTGAATAGAAGGCAAGTTTAAATCTTCATTGACAAAAAATGTAGCAAAACGTCTTCCAATACAAAATTATTTTTCAGGTGTTGAACTATATTGTGAAATGTCCTGGTGTATTTCTTGTATTCAAACATATATTAAAGTAAAATTATAGATCGCATACGTTTTAGAACAAACTTCTAGTCTAAAGCTGGACTACGAAAAGCAATTTTTTATGAAATGGGTTTTATCTTGGTTGTGTTTTACTTTTGTTAACACTCCGGTGGTCGCGCGGAGGACTATTGTCCTCCTGGGAAATGTTTTTTGCGACAGTTTCATGTTAGCAACACCTATGACCTTGAGCTTTCATCTACCTTTCCCCCCATTCGTCTAGCAGTAGCCAGTGCAGTGGCAACACTATACGTGACGGTTTCGATAAGTTATTGGTTATTTACAAAGTAACGTTCAGTTTGGAGGACTATTGTCCTCCGCGCGACCAGACACGTAGTGGTTTTCTTTTGTATTTGAGTGGCCGTATTTATTGTAAATATTTATTTTAGTGATATATTTATGTGTTAATATTTAAGAAATGTCAGAACGAGATGGAGAACAATTAAGACAGTGGTTATATGAAACTGAAGGTAATGTTCATAGTGATGTAAATGATGACGAAGACATTGCTATTGAAATATGTTTCAGGGAAAATGTACTATGGTGTCCTATGTACCAACGACAAATAAAACTGTTATTTGCATCTCTTCAATGCACCATGATGGTACTATTGATCCAGCAATGGGAGATGACAAAAAACCTGCGGTTATAACAACCTATAACGATACAAAGTATGGGGTTGACATATTAGACAAAATGTGTCGGCAATACGATGTTGTGCGAAACACAAAGAGATGGCCACTTGTAATTTTTTCCACATAACGAATGTTGCTGGTGTAACTGCTTTAAATATTTTTAAATCTAACAAAGACTACCCCATCGTTTGTCGTAGAGACTATTTGGAGGATTTAGCATTTGAGTTGGTGAAGCCCGCTATTCATCATAGGATTAGTATTGAGACTATCCCGAGAGAGATAAGGCGCAGAGGAAAACTTCTGTTGCACCTAGAGGAAGAGCCTGCATCACCGACACAGCCAACTGCAGAAAAAGGACGCTGCTACTTGTGCGGAAGAGCCAGGAATAAAACCAGCAGGAAACTTTGCTCGAAGTGCTACAAAAGGGTCTGTCCGGAACACCAAAAAAGTCTTTGTGACCAGTGTCTGGAATAACAGTTGACATTCTTTCTACTTTCCCTTTCAGTTCATTGAAGTAATATTTCATTCCATTTTATCTAAAGTTAACACCAAGAACTACATATATATTCAATGTATTTTCTGAAAATAAAATATTTTGTACAATTAATTTTTAACAAATATATTTTACATTTATTAAATATATATTACACCAATATAATGACTGACGCTTTATTTGAACCCCTAGTTTATAAAAGTGTTTCCTTTATCCAAAAAACCTAGGTATATATTAAAAAAACAGGTGGAGGACAATAGTCCTCCACGCGACCAAACGTGTTATTGAAATTTGCGCGACCACCGGAGTGTTAAAACTACTATTTTGTTATCTCGTTTATTTAAGAATGAGTTTAATTTATTTTAGTTGAATTTCGACTGCTTATTTCATGAATATTTTTGTAGAATCCATGTATAAAGGATATATAGCTTAAGTGTTGGTTTATTAACTGAAAGAATTTTACTTTTAAAAGAAGTGATTTTCTCTGCAAACATTAACTGTTACTATCTAATCAGCTTAGTTTTATGTTGTGATTGTAATTCAGTATATTTAATATTAGGTAATCTGCGGTAATTAATTAAGGAAAACGCTATATTTGATAAACATTTGTAACAATGAGTATGTCCTGTAAGTTTAACTGTTAAAAACAAAACTTTGAAACAGAAATAAACATTAAATTTTACTTTGAAACAACGGATTTATTTTGAAGCAAACTCAGTTAATGGATGTAGAACTGTTTCACATCGTAGTCATTAGGTGCAAAGTTTCTATTATAAAAATAATAACCACAATATTAATTAATTAGTTTAAAGCAATAGTAAAATTTATTGGTTATTAAATTCATATAGATATTTCTAAACAAACTATTGACACTCTTTGAGGGAGGTTTAATTTAAGATAAATTATTTACATAATGTTTAGACCATAACTCAATAAGAAAAAATCTGACTGTCTGAATTAAATTAAAAAGTATATTTTGGAAAACTATGGACGATGCAATGGTTAAAACCGGTAAGTTATTCAGTGAGGATCATCAATATAATAATGTATCATTTAATTTGCAAATGCCAATTTTAAATTTAATGAACATAGTTTCCGACAATTTCTGATGTACTTCCCATTCATAACACCCTCATTCAACTTTTAATGTCTTCGCACATTTTAAAGTTTAAAATTACAATCATAAAAATGTTATCCCATGTGACGGTAGTAAACTTTGATTGCCTGCTAGGTGAACAGCATGTATTGTTATAAACTTTGACGTGTTGATATAATTAACACAGACATAATAATCTTTATAAGATCATAATTTAAAGTCGGTTTACTAAACTAAATACAAATTTTGTATTTTCTATTTTGAACACATTCATAGCTAAACAAAACTTATCTGTGCCACTACGGTCTTGACATCAAACTTCATAAAAGGTTATTAGAAAAGTTTATTTACTTATTGATCCGTGTAATTAGTTTGAAATATAGCTTAGTAAGCCCTTCTTAGTTCAATGAGAAAAAAAAGAGTTCACCGACCTTTACGTCTGGGCAAGTGATGTATTTTAGTTCTGAATTTGAGCAATTATCTAACTATTTATCTTTAACTACAGGTTTACAATTAACTATTATTTCTTGTTAAATAATTCTAAAGAATTGCTACTAATATGAAACATGTTGTTAATTTTAACACATATTTAAATTTAAATAGATTGTATAAAGAACGTTGTAAGCAAAAATGTACATTTTAACTTAATTCAAAATTACTTACTAAATTAAATTGTCATTCAAATTTTCTTGGAATAAGTACGTTTAATGTATTTTTGTTTAATTCTTGATGATTACTTCTTGAAATGTTGTTTGCTATTTCAGTGGTAATACAGGCAATTGGATATAAACTGAACAAATAATTGACATGTTCAGAATCTACTTAACATTTCCATCAAGAATAATTCAAAACAATCAAGTGTTAGTAATATTAAAATCTAAAATTGCATTACCAAAAATACCTGCACTTATCACTAGCCACTTTTTATAACAATGGTTTCAGAAACGAAAATAAATAACAGGTAGATTTTTGTTTTGTGTAAGTAATTACAAACTTTACTACTGTTGCAGGATTAACTTCATAAATAGGATAATTTAACATGGAGTTAGTGTCATGCATCAAAACATTACATGTTCTATTCGTTATTTGAATATGTAACAGTATATTAAATTATTTATGGAAGTACGTTTATTATACGGGTATTAAACATCATGCAGGTTGTCAATGTGATAGTGTTTGTATTAAATCTGGAGGAAAAATGACGTCCATTAAATATGAATTATAAAATCTGTGTTATAAATACTTTTTTAATTCAAAGCTATAAAGTACTAATTTCAAATACTGGTTGATTAAGGTGTATTGTATCTAAAACAATATTATTTTTACTATATACTGTGATAATATTTAACAATTTTACTATGACTTTAAGTTATTGGTAAAACATATTTAAAAGTGAGTATACTGGTTTTAATAACGTTAGAAACTTGTTTGTATTAAACTATATTTAAGACCACAAGTTTAATTCAAATAAATTAAATCCTTTTTACAAGAGATATAAGTAAACTACTCTTTTGCCATATAGCTTGTATAAAACAACCACTGACACTTAACAACTGCATTTGTTTCACCTCAAGGCAAGGTACTGAAAATAGTGTTACACAAATATAATATTTAAACCGTTAAAGATTAGTATTTTCAATATATTATGGCTTAATTTCTACATCTACCAATTTTTGGCACACTGCAAATCATTAAATTATTTATTTTTCATATTTTTCCCTTGTTTTATATTTTCTTGTAATACTAAATGTTAGTGGGTTTCAAACTTGGTCAGTCCTACTCTCGTTTTTAAGGTTTAAACTTTAGTTATATTGCAAAATATAAATCACGTCATTTATACAAAAATGTAAAAGTTTATTTGACATAAATAAAGTAGAAATACTTAAAGTTTTAATCTCATGACCTAGATGCAGCAATGAAAGTATACTCTACAACTATAGGATACTCTGAACATATAAACTACTAAATCCAACAAAATACGGCACTTGTAGAATACATTAATAAACTATGCACAAATGAATTCACTAATGCTTAAACTTAATTGGTTAGCTACGACATTTGATTCACATTAATGGAAAAGCAATTTTAAAAACTTTTTATTTTGTTTTGAAAAACTTCATAAGCTAAAATTTGTATTGTTAAAAACATATATGGTATATACCAATCACACAATTATATTAGAAATAACTTCAATTTGCAGTTTAATTCAAATGCATGTTGTGGTAAGTTCAGTTAAAAAATATTGTAAACTTTATATTATTTAATGCTTAGATATTTTATTTTTAACATTAAAATATAGAAACTATTTATACAAAATGTGCAAATAAAGCATATTTTGATCACAATTATAACATTAAGTTTGAAGTATATGTGTGTCACACCATAACGTATTATACCATCTATAAAATCTGTATAAGGAAACTGTAGGATTTAGTGTCTATTTGGGAAGTAAAAATTTTTTCTTCTTCTTTTAAAAGATAAATATTCCTTTTTTGTATGCATCCATATATGGGTCACACAATTAAAGATTTAGTTTAATTCATTTAAGACATTTTGATTGAAAATCGAAAGTATCCCATTTACAAATACTATTTAAACGTTATCCCTACTTTCTAAGATATTCTCATTTTATCAGTTAGTTTAATTTAATGGTGTGAAATATATTCAATTGCTTTACCTTTTGAAACCGACAGTTTAATGTAATAATAATAATAGTCTGAATCTATAAGTACTGTAATATATAATTCATTACAAATGTAAGAAGTAGGCCTAAGCTTCGGTAAAGTATTTTACATTTCATAATAATGTAGGCCACAAAAAAAGAATAAAAATGACCAGCAGAATTTGATTAAATTTATTTCAGATCAAACTGACTTTAATATGTTTGAATTAACGATGTTGTTCAGGAAAACACGTATGCATACATATGCACGCACCCTAGTTCACGCAAACGCACACACACACACACCAACACACACAAACACACACAAATTTATTAAAAAAAATAGCGTAAACATACTTGATTTACCGTGAAACATATAAATATGTTAAATATTAATGTACATTTTAGGACAAATTACAGTAACTATATTGGGAACATAATATTATAACTTAAATAACCTTTGTATATTGACACCAAAGAATTTACAACAAAATGTATTGGTGTTTATAACCATCTCCGTCACAGGTTTGAACTTGTAGTGTAGAAATCAAACAAATAAATGCAGCTGATGAACTGCCAATATGAATATACATTTCTTAATGAAACTTACTTGAACCAGAATTTAGTTTTTGACAAAGTTTGCACAAAATATCAACGAATTTATTATTATATACTTGGTCTTTCTATATTAAAAACGTCAATATTTTCTGCACGTTGAGTACTGCTACTTTAGAGATGTTGGCTTTCAAACCTTAAGGATTATTGTCAATCTGTTACTTAAATGTTATTATTGCAATGTTATTACGTTTTGCAGTTATAAGTGGAAACGTCAGAAATACTGAAGCAATACGTCAATTGAAACCCGTAGAAAATTGTGTTGAAATAAAATCGCCGTTATTTGCATATAATTCAAGCGCAGATAAATACATTCACAGACGTTTGGCCTTGTACAAAATATGTGTAAATGATTTTCCTTTGTAAAGCATTCCATATTTTTTACTTTTTCTTGACAATTATAAGTAATTTTCAAAAGCTTACCCCTATAAGCGTCAGGCCAATTACTGCTAGATATACCTCTATGCGTCAGGAACATTTTCACTGCTTGAACACATTATCACTTAAACATCTATAAAATGTATCCTATTCATATAAAGTGTACACTATTATACATTTTATTGTTCAGGAAAGTATGAAAAACATTTCTGTGTAAATAAAATATTAAAAAAAAAATTCTCTTACTTATTTTGCGTTTTGAAGGGAAAACAAATTAAATTGGTAAACAAAAGGTTCAAATGTAGGGCTCTTGGAAAAATAGGAAAAAATATATTATAAATCCAAATCGTACAAAATGTAGAAAAAACATTTCTTTACATAAAACAATTTAAAAAAATTACTTTCTAAAAAAAACATTGTTTTGGGGTAAAATAACAAAAATGAGCAATTTGCAAACAATTACCTGTACATATTGAAAACTCTATATAATGTAGTCTATTCAAGTAAAGTGTATACTATTATATATTTTCTTGTTTAGAAAAGTATGGTTAGCATTGCTATACAAATTAAATATTTTTTTTTATTTCTGAAACTTTTTGCTTTGCGAACGGTAAAATAAATACATTTTTAAACCAAATTTTCAAAAGTAAAGGTTTTGGAAAAATAATAAAAATTATTTAATTATAAATACAAAATATGCAGGTCTCGATGTATGCAATGACATAACTAACTTGTTTGTCAGACAATATTTAGTCTATGATAAGGTAAGAGAAAAACTCCGTTTATTTTTTGCTGTCACGAGACAGACTAACGCTTTTGTCATGGTTTGAACCTTTGTGTATTTTTTGGGAGATAGAAGTCATAGTGTAATTAAAAATATACCAAATTAGTCGCCAGAATGTCCTGAGTACAATGATATATAATATGATACACTTACTATTATTTTTTACGCACCAATTTCGATTTAAACGCATCAACGAGAATTCTCGTTGCCTGACGCTTATAGGGTTCTAACATTAAAGATTGGCCACTTCACCTTTTATCCTGAAACATAATGCACGGTAATATTACCTTATTTGGATCAAAATACATGGTACTTGCTCTATAAAGGTAAATAGCCTAGTTCATCAAATCTATTCAGTTCTTGTGCACTTTTAAGAATTAATTATTATATTATGGACAACAAGATCAACAAATAAAATAAAGAAAAAAATATAATCTAACTAAAACTATCAAATTAATTTCGTTCATAGATTGTAGTTAACTGCAATGTCGTTACCTACATACATTTGAATATTAAATATTTCAATACATAGCTTAAAATAAATTATCTTTATTTTATCCGTTTACGCAACGTCATTCACTTTAATAAAGCTCATCAAGAGTTTTTTTCCCGCAAGTTCTTTACCATTGCTTCTATTCAAATATATAGTAATTTAGAATAAATAACTTGGGAACAGAACACAGTAAAAACTAATGTCCTTATTATCGATCGATTATTTTCAAATTTCGTATTTCAAACAATCAGTTTCAAATATACTTTAGATTTCAACTACGAGTTACTACAAATACAAATGGTGTAAGAAGCAATTATGTACCTTAAATCCTGTACAGACGTGTTTATAAAGGCTAATACAATTTGCAACAGTAGAGTAGAAACGCTTTTATTGTGTTTATCACGTAGTTTACTTTAATGGTGCAAACTTTTATAAATTTATTCTCAACCGAGTTAATGCTTTAAAATCCATTTCCAATTTAGGATTCTAATCAAAACAGTTACACTATTAACTTCAAGTACTTTATTTGCGAACCTTATAAAAAGCTCGATTTATATTGTCACAAAAATTTGCCCTTTTAATTAAATATCTACGGTTCTTAAAGGAATATTCGTTTCATATTGTTCTTTAAAATGAGCCCTTAGTTAAATAAAACATTTTTTTTAATTAGGTGATTATTTTTACATACTATTATTGAACTACAATTAGGTGAATATTATTAATGTAAATTGTGTGCTAAATGTTAATGTTTATTAAATAATTAATTGTGAACATTATTTAATAGAAAACAGCTTCTCTTTATCCAATCTATCCTAAATTACAAATATAATAATTTCGCAGAGTTACGAGACGGGCCTTTTATCTGAAGTGTTAGCGTATCTGATTCGTAAGTGTAACTACCCCGGTTTGAACCCAGATGAAAAGCATGGGTATTTGTATATTTGGGGGGGGGGGGGGGGGTAGTAAGAACGATAATGTTATCACGTTGGTGCTTTTCATTAGAAACAAATCATTCTGCTGGTTGTATGTAGATGTAAAGAGGAGGTACGCGGATGACCTAAAATACTATCAAGTTGGGATGAAATGAATAGCAAACAGTAACCTAAGGTGTAGGATAAATACAAGAGATTCGCCATCGAGAATAATGTATTCTTATATGTTTAGTATTTAATTGTATTTATGTAAGTAACTGCCAACGTATACATTTCCTTTAATAACTTGTCAAATTTTTTATTTGTTGAGCTTGGTATCCTTTAAAAATAGTTTAATCTTTTTTGTATATATTAATTAAATAGTTTTAAATTGCATTATATTTTCCGAGGTAATAAGAACAGGAGCGGCAAAGGGGTTTCAGGCAAAAAGTGCAGGAGAATACATTCTCTTGTTGCATCTATACAGTACAGGCCTATTACGGTGTAACTAATTTTGTGTTTCTTTCTTATTATGGTCCATAACTTTGAAAGAAATTATAAATTTAATAATTGAAATGAATAGCCATTATTTAGGGTAAGGTTAGGACTTTAAAGTCGTCCCTTACATCTTATCCATAATGGTGTTACAGACACTTACAATATATTAAAAATTGCAATATTCGTCTATAATAAAACACAAAATGAAAAAAAAAAAAACGAAAAGAAAAACAAATTTTCTAACTGGATTTGCTGTGTTTTCTGTTTACAAAGACGTAATTACAGAAATATAATTCTTCACCACAGTTACTAAGTTATTCGCAAATCAACGTCTCTTAAAATATCATAATAACTAGCAGACATTACTTTCAATAAAATAAAATCCTACTTTTTTTATTGTTGTATTTTATTTTATAGCTATAACATTTTTAACATTTACAATTTTAATTTAAGTCTATTAATATATTTCCATAAATTCCATATTTCAAGTTTCAAGCATGTTTAGAAAGTAAATAAACAATTCAAACCAGTATATAAACAATACAAGAAAAATCTAGTGTTGTTGGTATTTGTGGGAAAATCTATCTGTTTAGAAAAATATCAAACATGTGCAGTGTCTCATTGTTTTACAAAAAAATAATAGTAATAATAATATCATTTACCAATAAGCTAAATGCAACTATATTGTTTTAAGTGAAAAAACAAATGCATTTTTTAAATAAGATGCAAATTAAAACACTTCAACTATTTTCTATTTACAGAACCAATATTCAATTCATTAAAAACACCCGCGGCAGATTTATCCATGGGAGCTGAGTATGTAGACTAATTGTGGAGTTGTGTTGTTAATTCCATGTCGTAGGAAGAAGTCTAATTACTATTCTACTGCCCTTAAAATACATACATTTTGTTCTTGTAACATTTTTTGTACCGTACTTACAATATGAATATCGTTTGTCTAAAGTTGTATTGGATATTATGACACTTTCTCGGGAATGGCAATTAATTAGAAATGTTTTATATTTTTATATATAGAAGAGAGGTAGTTTTCAAGTTATAAAATATGATCAAAATATGATAATATACTAAAGCAGCATTTTCAAACTGGTCAAATATGTAGTAAATAAAAATGTTGGAATAATTTTAATATTGATATTTAAATTATGACATAGTAATCATTTTTCGTTGTTTGTTTGTTTTTTGTTTGTTTTTTTACAGTTGGTTGCGTATAATAACTATCAGCCAGTTAGAAAATACATATAAGTGCTTTCAAGAAATGTGCGTTAGTTCAGTATAACCCTAACTAAAATCGTGTTACGTTTATGATCCAAATCAGCTATTTTATTTTTTAAATGTAACAACAGATGTTTGACTTATAGTACAGTAAGCCTTTTTCGTTTATTTTTATTTCTATAACCTTAATTTAAAAAAAAAACTGTTAGTTTGCGAATTACAATTTACATATTCTAAATATTATAAGGTGGTTGCTGTAGTAATGAATGTAAATGCGTTCAAAAAACGTGTGTTACTTCAGAATAGGGCATGCCTAGAAGTGTGTTGCTACCCTTTTGATTCTAATCAGCTGTTTTATGTGATATGAGGATGTGGGCAAACCCCTGAATGTTGACTATTTTCAACCCTTAAAATCAATATCTAGGAATTTATTTGTCACTTCTACATAGTGGTATGAAGATACACTGATTATCTAGCTGTCATGATTTTCCCATACTTAATTATTCAATACAGTCATTGAGTCAATCAGTCAGTCATAACTTAGCAATATACATAGATAATTGCTCTTTTTAATTATGTTTCATAATAATTCCCAATCAGATAATTTAACTCTCATTTTCTCTTTACAATCTGAAAAAAAACATGTGTATTTCTATAATTGAAATATTTCAAATATTCAAGTTTGTCTGTTTGATTTGTTAACCCAGTAATGTTTGTATATTTATATGAAGGATATAAATACCTTAATTCATTCCGTCGAACAATCCAATGTATTTATCGGTGTGGATAACTAGTTTCGATGGCTATACCGTCATCGTCAGAACCTAGACACCGTTGTTGGGAAGAATTGTTCAGCCATTCTGAGGCGTCGTCTCATATTGTTGTTCAAGAGATTAATTTTATTAAAAGTGATTAAAAAAATAACACAATTACACATTATACGCGGTACACATACACACTTAAAACACATAAACCGCGGCCGGTAACGAATGTTCGCTGCTTTTTGAAACAACGTTTGTTATTGGCGTAACAAGAAATGAGTGGATAAGCCGGGCGGTCACTAAATCAGGGCCGTTTTTAACCTCACTAGCGCCCTAGGCACTTCAAACAATTGCGCCCCTCATACCTGATTTATACGGGGGGGGTTGAGTGGGAGGGTCTGGGAGGTATGGAATACTAATCAAATAATAGGGGGTCCAAAAAACCCAGCAGAGCATTTCTTTTTGAGTTCTTGACTTGCCATTTTTGGTTCGGGAGGGAATTTCCCTTAACTCTCTTTCTTTCCGTTGGCTCTTTTCATTACTATTATTTTGTTTTGTTGGAGAGTCAGAGAGTCTTACCATTATCCACCACCTATAGACCCGCCGTGTCCCGGACTGGCAATCGGCAGCCGTAAGGAGTTTCATGGCCTAAACATTCTTCTTTATATATTATCAGTTACCTTACGGCATCAAGGACCACCCACCCACCCTTTTGTTAAATAATCAGAATATTATTTGTACTTAAGTCATTGTATGACGATTCTCACTGTTTTCAACTTGTTCGTCATTTTTTGTTTAAAGTTCGTTGTTGACGATGGATTGTTTACAAAGTTTAAAGTGTTATTGCGGACATTTGCCATCGTTGGTGAAACAAAAAAGAAACACAATATTTCGATACCTGGAATCAGGTGAAATATACCTAAAACAAAGAAATAAACAACTTAACCTAAAATGAGTAACAAAGCCGAAAAAAGGATAAGCGGTCACATGCTGAAAAAGATATCTAAAGACATAAAACAGAACAGTAGAGGTAAAATTAGTATTAAACTTAATAGTAAATAGTAAACGGGAGGGGTAGCTGATTGATGACTGTTGCATTGGTCAGTGTCTCTGCGCCCATGACTCATATGACAGTAGCACTGCGCTGTACTAGTACTGCACAGCCTTTTGCCATACTCAACAAACAAAATATCGCATACAAGTCTCACTCACTGGGCGTTGGTTCATGGTTGACAGGCAATAAATATAATCCTGTCATTTTTATTTAAAAAATTTCCGCCCTCATTTTCCGCCATCTTTATTTTTTTTTCGTATTCAAAATTTGGGGCCCCAAATCCTTTGCGCCCCTAGGCACGTGCCTAGCGTGCCTAATCGGATAAGCCGGGCGGTCACTTATAACTGACTAAACATTGAACGGAGTCGTGTCTCTTGATCCCTTCCCTTATTAGTTTGATTACAGTATTAAACAGTGCATTCGAGCAATAATTTATTTTGTCATTTAACAAGATGTGGTGTTTGTTTTGTGTTGCGTCGTTATCTCAAACTCTTCGAGTGGCGATAATAAACGGCTCTTTTAAAAATGTAGAGTATTTTAGGTTGTGGTATATGGAGGTGTATTAGTAATCGTGGTCAATTAGGTGTTGGGCAAAATATGATATTTGTTCGGATTTGTAGGTCGGGGTAGGTGTTCTTTGAACCGTGTATGAAACTATCATCCTTTAGGCCTATGTATAATTCTTCGCAGTCTTTAGTTATTCACACGGATTGGATTGTTCCACGGAATTAATCAAGGTATTTATAACCTTTATATATAATATACATTAAGTATACAATCCAGGAGGCTAACCCCACATTATGTCCCAATACTTTTAACGATTATGTTTTAATGTATTCACAAAACGGTGACAACAAAAAGATATGTGTAAAAACTTACTACAAGTATTATGGTAATATTACAATTTTAGTAATTCTAGAATTTTACAAAGTAATATCTCTCGGTGAGAATTTATACAATTATATTCTGTAATCGTAAAACGATGTCAATTGTACCTAATATACGTATCAAGGTAACTAATCTATCTATATAAAAGCGAAATGGCACTGATTCATTCATCAGCAGAACTAAAAATCTACTGAACCAAATGAGTTCAAATTTGGCATGCATGTTCAGTTGGACCTTTAGACGCGCACTAACAACGGATTTTGAAAACATCCCAAAGATACGCCCAATATTCGCTTTTTTCTAGTGATTTTTTGCGTTTTCTTAGCTTTTTCGAGAACTAATTGGCAAAAAATGTTGAAATTTGGTACTTAGGTTCGTTTAAGGCCTAAAAGTAGTCTGTTAAAAAATGTTTGAGATTCTCCCAAAATTACGCCAGAAATAGGCGTTTTTGCATTTTTCCTTGCGTTTTCAATGCGTTTTTGATCATTCTCAAATTACTCCCGAACGGATTGGAATGAAATTTGGTATGTAGCTTACTCTAGGGCCTTAGGCGCTCTCTAAGAAAGGGTATGAAAAATTTCGAAATTTTAGGAGGGGTTTGGGGGGATCAAAGTTACTAAAATCATAATTTCAGATCTTTTATTATTATGACAATAGTGCTTTTATTATTTAAGATCTATATACATAAAAGCCAAATACCACTCACTAACTGAACACTTCAAAAGATTACAATTACGTTAAAAAGACTGAAAATACTAACCACCACGGGCAACGCCGTACGTGTCAGCTAGTATATCAATAAAACCCCAAATGTATTACAAGTATATATTTGTTTTATAAAATATACATACAATTATATTTACAGCTGTTTTTATATAAACACCAATTTAGGTTATTAAGAAAGTAGAGGATAGTAACTGAATTTAAGCTTATTATATCAATAAGGTGAAACATTTTGAAGATAGTTTGAAAGAAATGTTACCTTAATCTTGGAATAATATTATGCAACTATGGCATTAATCATCCGTGTTTTCAGTGTTTGCCTACATAAAATTATTTAGCTCACATCTGTACAGTGTACAAGCATAGAGAACCCGATGCGATGGTTGGAATGAAATGACGATGTGGAATCCCTTAGTAGTATAATATTTTGTAAACTTGTTTTATAGTTAGCATTGTATTTTTTATTTGCTATGTTCGTTCATTATTTTAGCCATAGAGTTTGTTGGCATCAGGTTTTCCTCAGCTTTTCTCTTTAACTGGCAGTAGGCTTACTACGTCCGTGTCACAAAATTTATCCTTGAATGATTTTTTTCAATCAGTAGAGGCCTTCTTCAACAGTTTTAACTACGAAATTCAACTCAGTTTTCCTATTTAATATATTTTTGTCCAATAGTATGTGTCCAATTAGTACTTGTTTAATTATTTCAAAATGTAATCGTGTTATACTCATTTCCTATTTTTTGCAAGAACATAGGTTTAGTTGAGTTTTTTATTACAATCAATGATTCTTAACAGAAAATGTATTTTAACTGTATTTAGGTGAAATATACTGTTTTATATTATTTTACTAACAATTTAATGTAAATGTAACCCTTTATTTGATTAACGATTTGTTCGGTTATTCCTAACTTTTAAGTTGCATTTGTTACCTTTATTTGTGACTACTGCTTATGGATATTATTGATAATTTTCCGCCGTTTTTGCAATTTGGAATTTTATAAAACATAAATATATATATATATGTATGTAGAATCGTACATAATGTGTATGCGCCTGTATTAAATTCGGACTTACTTTATTATGCATTGTTTATAATCTGTATTGATTTATGCTCCTTATACTTTAAAACAAAATATGTTGTTAACCAATATGTTTAGTTTTGCAGGGATTTTAAGAAAATAAAACAAAACCCAACTCATTAAAATTAAAGCAAACTAATTAGACTGAACTTAATATTTTAATAATTATGTTTATTTACTTGAATACCACAGTTTATTATATTTTATTATATATGAATAACTAACAAAAAAAAACTTCCAAAAATATATTTTATTTTTCAACTTTCTAGTTAGAGAATGAATTACATATACATACATGAATTACATGAACTATATAAATAGATCTGCAAGCATTAACAATAATGTAAGTTGTCATGGTGATAGCGCTACATTAAAGCCTGTAGCTAATGACGTCCAGTGTAACTAAGCAGGAAATGCAAAAGCTGTGTTAGGAATAACATACAATTTACCACCCATGTGTTTTAATTACGTCATGAGACGACGTAATACCTTTAGGATACACAAGTTTCATGTATGATGAAATAAATATGATATTAGTCTTATTAATAGGTAAGTTACTATGACATATTATTTCAAATATTAATTTTATAACCCAAAAATATTTGGTATATACTTAATCTGTTAATGTAGGGGAAATCTTTGACTGTTAAATTAGGTCCATATCATATTAATTAGTCTCAGACGAGGTGCGGTACAGTGAGACGATTTTCAATCCTTAAAATAGTTGCACCGACAGTAGCTTTCTTCGATTGTTTGCCTTGTCCATCGCTTCAGACCATATTGGTGCCGCGTACAGAATTCTAAAGTGCGCTACACTATCAATCTTTTTCTTTGTTTGCCTTTGGACCTCGTAGATTCCGTATGAATAGTAAAAGATACCTGCTTCCACTATCATATGGTATTAGCTTTCCAACGCAACGTTAATATTTTCAGTTATATTTATGGTTTTCAAAATATTTATCTCTACTAATTATTTTTAAGAGACGAGATTCAACTCAAGAAGACTTTTGATTTAACATTTAATTCAGTTTTAATTGTAATGGTACAGTATTGGGTTTGGTAATCTAACCTGTTTGTCCTCTGTAACAAAATTTTATAAAGGACACTTCATTGCACACTTATGTTTAGTCAAAATAAATTAAACTGCAATGTATACATTTAATTTAATACAAAATACATGTAATATAATTTTTTGTTTTCTTAGGTGTACTTCTCTTTAATTTTGCGGTACATATTATTCTGTACATAGAACTGCATATTGAATTCAGTTCATCGTTTAATTTAAAGTATACCTAATTCTATAATTCTTCTGACCCCCCCGGCGACACGCGAATCAACTTTGAGTCTACTGAACATATCGAGGTCATGGGTCACCTTCTATAGTACACGAGAAAAGATCTGTAAATACAGTTTATCCATTAAACCAATCGTACTTATCATTCATTGCACTCATCAACAATACATGGATCGCTGTATATATGATTCACACCATAATAGGTCATCTTCAGTTATTCAGGAAGGTCGTACTAGGGAATTTGACTAGAAAGGGTGATAGAGGTTTAGTTTTCATATGAAAAATACTTAAAATAATTTTAACTTTAGCCATAAATGTCACTCTTTAATTTTGAAATAATCTAATAAAATACATTTTTTTAATTCTTTACACACATTATAACAAATACTAAATAATTCAACTATTTTAGTTCACGTAAGGCCATTTCATACAATGTCATTAAAAAGCAAACAAAACTAATTGTATGTCCACAAATAACAATTTATTTTACCACTAACAATTAGTACTTTATGTATATATAATAATTTACTAAATTATTTTTTACAAGCGTAGATGATTCTATAGTTATACGTGCTGCTTAACTTTTGATTACAACAATTAATTAGCAAATTACCATTGAATGATTAAAAGACAAACGTACTAACATTAACTGCTTCTTATAAAATTGATATTAAATAATTTTAATCAATAGTAAGCAGCCACATCACTTTTATAAAATATATTTTTTCATTCATTTGAATATATAAAATGTTAAAATGATTGTTTTATATATGTATTCCATATATGAAAAAGACGTATATAAATATGTGTAGATGACGTAATGACGCTCTCGCAGCAGGGAAACGTGTCGCAAATAAATCTATTAATAAGTACTATAAGCTGTTCACAAAAATGTAAAAACTTATATTTTTATTGAATTATTTTTAACCAACCAGTGTCGGGAGTTGTCTCAGTTTCACATTTAAAATATAATTTTATATCTAACACGTTAAAACTTGACATAAGTTTGTATACTATTTGTTTCCCATTAGTATATTATAAGCCAATTTGATACAGGACCGTTTTAAATGAAACTTTATTGTGCTCCAACTTCTGGTTCACTTTATTTCCAAAAATATTTTGTTGTAATACTACATTAAATTCCACATTTTGTTGGAACCTTGGTTCAGTGTACTAAATGAACATTTTAAGTACTTAATATCTACTATTGGATTATGACAACCATGAAGACAGTATTCAAAAATATGGTGAAGCTTATAGTTTGGAATTTAAGTTTTAATAACGGAAGTCACAATTATTGTTAGTAAAAGACCAATTATTTTAAAGTATTGGTTATTATTATGCTTGAAAACAGACAACACAGTGCGTTTATTAAGTGTTTGATAATGCCTGACAAGTTGTGCGATAGTCAAAAATACGACGCAGCTTAAATCTCACAAGAAAATATTTAAGTAAAGTCGCAATTAATTATTGGTAAATTAAAGAGTTTATAAATAACAATTAATAAAAAAACATTTAATATTAAGAAGGGCAACAAACTGATTATATAAAGTTTATGATAATAACCTTGATAGTATTCTATATCACACACTCGGGGCACAGGCGTGATCATATTAATTATACTTATACAGTGTATACATAAATCAATTAAATCGCGCCCGACCTAAACTGGTTAACAACGCAACACCTTGTGTCAACTTACACACGCTAGACCTTGTTGTGTATATTTATATTCAATAATAAATCTTAAACTATTCTCAGTATAACAGTGTTTTCTACGGAACATATTTTTGAATCAAAATAGAATTAGTTTTTATAACTGGAACATTAAGTTAGAGATTTATGAAAACATTTAAGCAGAATGTGCATTAAAACAAATAAATACAATCTGTCCGAATCCATAGGAATATTTATTAAAAGCAATACAGGTTTGTTTTTCGAATTTTAAAATGAAATAACGCATGCGAATTTGTAAATTAACAAAGTTGCACCTAATTTCTATTATCTGTTGTTAAGCTATTTATGAACGTTGAGATTTGATGGTATTAATTATTCGGACTGTTGCCGACATTTATGTATCTCTAACTGAAACGCCTTCCCACATTGTACCCTTGCTTAGCGATGGTTACTTTTCTTGGTTTTTTTTACTATGTTCGATGTTAAATAGATTGCTGCAAACACATTTACCCAACCTAGGACTTAACACGCAAAAAAACATAAGGAATAGTTTTTTGTTGAAAAAAAATGTTTACTTTAAGTTAATTGTATTTCTCGTGATTTGGCAAATTTCGAGATTAAAAAATGGCATTTTAAAAAATAAGTTCTTAGCAATCGCTTTACTCCTATGAGAACCAGTTATAAAATTCAAACTATAATATACGCATTGTGGATCCTAAGATCTCGTTATTTTATTTTCAATTGTTTTTATAGATATATCTGAAAGAAAAAATTCGTTATAGTATAACAGTCTTTATTCTGCATTTACATAATTTATTGTTAAAAACGCTTACTTACTTATGAACCTAACACCAAGAAGGCAGGGGACCTACCAATAAAATTTCAGGGGATTGTAGTTCTGGTGATTTTGTGATGAGTGAGTCACATCTAACAAATATGAAATAAAAAACAATAAACAAAGTTTCATAATTTTATTCCTAATGTTTTGTTAATGTCAATAGAGCATCTAAACTATATCTCTACCTCAAAGAGTTCTTTAAATGTTTTTTTAATTATTCCAACTACTAGCAAATAAAAAGAAAACACACAAAAAAAAAAAAACGGTACTAGAAACTGACACATACTTTCTCACAAACATATTTAAATTATTAAACAGATTCACTGTGACTTCATAGTTATATTAAAGTAGGACAGGGGATACATTAAAGTAGAGAATAACTAATAAATATTATTATTAGCTGAACAAGAATTCTTAGAAAGATGCTGTTTTATGCAGATGGTAGGGTACATTAAGGGCTACAAATAAGCAAAATTTAATACAATTTGGTAGAGCTGTATTGTTATAAAAAAAATCAGATTTTTTGCATTTTTATTGACCAAAAAGGGGCCAAAAAACCTTTTTTCGTGCCTATATACAGGCCTAATTGACATGTATGATGCAATTTTTTTTCGAAATCGATCGAATAGATTTATCTCTAGCTTTGCATACATACAGACAGAAATGCAGACATACAGATACAGACATACACTTTGTAAAAACCACTTTTTCGGTCTCAAGGTTTCCCAAAACGGATATTTTCACAAAATTCTCAACATCGATTTTTTTGCATACACTATTAATACTTTCGCAATACTATAGTATATTAAGAAAGTAAAAAGTAAAAAATGAAATCAATTTATATACCCTGGGATCAATTTAAACTTAGTTTAATTATGTAAGCCCTATAAATTACTAAATCAATTAATTTGTGATTCAAATTCGAAAGACGAAAACTGTAGTATGAAACCAATTCACATCAACATTTTAAACCCCACAATATGCATAATCAATATTTTTTATGAAATTGGAAAATCTAAGTACAGCTAAAACAAAACGGTAAATGGTAAACATAATTCATAATCTGGTTTTCGCCACTGCAAAGTAGCTGTCAAGAGGATTCGCATTTTAAATATGTACTTTAAGAAATATAATATTATCGGTAAATTATTACGTTTTAAAATAGGTAAATATATTTTTTGCAACAATTTAAAAAGTAAAAAACTGCACCCAATTTTTATTTTCATCTAAATGTATAAAATTGCATTGTAATGACTAAATAGGTTGACCTAACAGAAGCACAGTAGCTGTGTTATGAATAATTAGTGGGGTGGGGGGGGCTGAGTTACGTAGTGGTTAAACGCTACAGTCTATTACAACTTACCGTTTTCAAACGAATGCATTTAAGTAGTACAACTTCCTGATTTCTGTAAAAGTCTGTGCCGGTATAGATGTAACAGTCAATTTAAAACTCATTTTCGAGTATAAGTATCCAAGTCAACGATATGATTAATAAGTTATCCAATTCTTTCTGTACACTGAGTGTGACTTCTATATTTCATTTATGACTCGATTCGGGATTTATGTCCTATGACTTCCTTCGAATGACGAGGTGCGCGGCCGTTGAATGCTAGTGTAATATTTGTGTAAAGTAATGTATTTGATATTAGTGTTTAATGTTTAACGACCTCAAATGAGAGGGAATATCTGATGATGTTACATAAGCCCCAAAAAGCGTAATAAAGGAAGTATTGAAGTCACAGACTACGTACAGTAAGTACTTTATAACATTAGTTATGATAATTTTACAATAACTTACCCTGAGAACTCAACAGTAGTAGTATCTTAAATCACTACCCTTCTAGACTTCTTTATAACTGGAACTTGATGAAATACAATCATTCATTAATCATCTGCTTCTAGAAACAGTTTAAACTGCGATATTTAAAGCTCCAGTTAGTTTAATGGGAGGGTACAGCAGATGAATAGCCGGGGGACTTTGTCGTTTGAAGCTCAATGTCAACTTTCCTGGAAAAGATAATTAAAAGAACAAAATAAAATTTTGTTTAGTATTACTTTGGGTTCAGTTTGTTAAAAACAAATTAAATTAACACATATTAATTAATTGTACTTTTGTAAACACAATAAGTTAGAATTAGGTTATTTTATAAAACAGATATGGAGGCATAAAAATATAGGCTGACGTTCTATCTTATAGTATTTAGTCACAGTATGTTTACCTGCATTCAATATTCATGCAGTCCTCTTCTAATAAATATAGTTTAAAAAAACTAAAAACACGCTTTTAGAGCATATCAAACTAAAAAGTTAAAAATAATTTTTCAAATAAGCTTAAAACAATAATAAACGATAAATACTAGCATTATTGTAAAAAAAGCGTTGGGCGCTCGATGTACGAGAAATATGGACAAAGCGCCCCACGCTTTTTTTACAATAATGCTAGTATTTATCGTTTATTGTTGTTTTAAGCTTATTTGAAAAATTATTTTTAACTTTTTAGTTTGATAATATATGCTCTAAAAGCGTGTTTTTTAGTTTTTTTAAACTATATTTATTTTTCACTTTTTAGTTCGATTAATTATTGAAAAAAAAAAATTTGGCCGTGGACGGGATTAGAACCCACGATCGGGGATTGACGTCAGCGACGACCCGCGCCTTAGACCGCTCGGCCAACGATTGAACTTACGTAAGAGAGATATAATAACAGTAATTAGCCACTGGCTTTTAGTCCAAACGAAAGTTACTTACAAACAAACATACATACATACATACAAGTGAAGCTAATATAAGCGTGTTAAAAAAGACCCAAGACCAAACCTAACCTATTCAATTATTTATTTAATTATTGCTGTAATTATGGGTAGAACTACCTTAAGTTGAAACTTAATTACGATACTGTACCGTCGGGCCAGTTTATCCTCACCCCTGGCGCTAACCGTCGGACCAGTTTAACTTTATATTATTGGGCGTCACTCCAGTTTAACCATTCCCGTTGTTCCGTCCCCAGTCTTTCCACAAGTGTCTGCTATCAATTGTCTACGTTTTCTTAGCTCTTAGGTTTACTTCGTAGGTGTTTAAGGGTGGTGATATAATTTAATTTATGATTTTATTCCCGTAGATTCACTTGATAACGGAAGTGGATTCATATTCCTCAAATGTCGTGTTATTGATTTTAACACATAAATGATGGCAAATTTCCAGATAAACCATAATAATCAAATTAAAAATCCATCATTACCAGGTAATAAATTTAAATTGAAAACTTAAAAATAAATATTCACAACTGAAATAACAAAGGTTTGTTAATATTTATACAATCTACTATAAACTATCTTCGTTTTTACACGTTTGACTTTATTATTTAGATGATTTAATTTAACTGTTTTTAGTAGATACACAATCCCTTAATTTGTTGTTTGATTTAGTTATATACAATCGCTTTTTATTATGTAGTGACCTATTTTTATAACGCATTGAATTCAAGTCTGGGAGAAAACGGTTTGAATGTGTCTTGAGTCACGTTTTTCAAATGTTAACCAGCGGAGTGTCTACAAAAACGTGTTTCTTAGCAAGTAAAATAAAATTGTAATACTGAGACTCTCTGAAAACTTATCATAAAAACATAATAGTGTGAACAGCATAATTCACAGATGTAATAAATTTGGAAGGAAGTAAGGAGTACAACAATTATTTTCAACTACCATGTGTACCAAAATAAATACAGTTTTCCTAGATTAAAAACAACTAAAAATAGTAGCGAAAATAGAAAAGTTTAAAAACACTTTAAATCTATATAAATGTCTCTACCAATTATAATTAAAATGAAATGTTTTCAGTCAGGTTTCTTACTCTTCTAAACCTGTTTGAAGTTTTTTTTCTTTTAACGTAGTATGTACTATACAAATACTAAAATCAATAGATAACACAAGATTTTGAGTTTATAAAAATTATATCGTGTTACAATTTTAACTGTAATATTGCAGATACACATTTCTCTACTGAAAGAAATAGTAAGGTAAATTTGTTATTTACAGTTGTCAAGATTGGATATGTATTTTATAGAAATTGTTTACTATAATAATTTTTTTTTCGCTCCGAAATTGGGAATAAAAAAGGCATGCACAGTAAAACTTTCGGCATGAAAAAGCTAATGTTGTTAAATATCTTATGACGCAATTTATTAAATTTAAGTATTTAGACATGAGAAATGACAGATAAAATGTACCACACATAAAAAATTAGTTATTTCAGCATAGTCGAGCAAAAGCTGTTTTTATTTACCGTACTAAGTACTCATTTCCACATCGTTTTAAACAAGTTAGTAGCACACTTGCCCGCTTTATGTACGGCGTCGAATGTGTAAGTACGTGATGTATGAAAAATTCAAATACGTATCTGAGCTAGCAGTGAAATTTATATACTTTAAGTGCCCTATAAATTACAAAATAAAAACTGTGCAAATGTTTGTCACAGATATAATAGAAATAACAAAAACACTCCCTTAGAATCATATGGTATAAACTCATTAGGTTTATCGTACGCTAACTCGAACATTTACTGGAATTTCAGCAACTTTGTTGGTTACTTTTGCTGTAAGATTATGTATTTTTTTTTGTCATATATAAATTTTAAATACACTGGATATACTTAAATTAACAACTTCAGTTTTACATACTTTTGAAGCAAAATTCTTAACTTAATTGCAAAATTAGTTCTAAAATTAAACAATTAGTCCAATAAAATTGCGTAAAAAAATGGCTAGAAGTGGAAAAATCAGGTGTAATTGTTTTTAGTGTAATACTTTATGTTTTTAGGGTGATGAACACGAATCTGAAGTTGCCCAACAAAATTTGTTTCCGCAAATATAAAAAATCATCAAAAAACCATAAATATACACCACCACTACAAATATAGCGGTTTTTTAGTTTTTTGCTTATACCTTACAAAGTAAACAATTTCAGTAAAACGTGATACTATATTAAAATAAAGACAACAAATTAACCTACAATTTATGTTTTTATTTATTTATTTTTTTTTTTGTACAACATAGGCCTATGGTTTCCGCTCAAAGGAGAGTTGAAAAATCGGTAATTTTGGGAAAATTGCTAAAATCATATTTTGTTTAGAGACTTTTCCTTCATAACCCTAAAAGTAAGCACTTCAGTATAAAAGTTATCCTATACAGTGAAAAAGCAGGTCAAATTCTGTACAAATTATACATAAGTATTTTTTTTTCTAATAGTTATGAGAAACGCTATGACGAAAGTAGTCAGAGGAGGATGTAATCAGCCGCCTCCTTATTGAAACCATAGTAAGTCTGTGCAGCTATTTGTAAAATATTAACGTTAAGTTATGTTGGTAAAACAAAATGATAAACAGCATGGTTGATAAGTATAAAAACTGTGTAATTTCAAACAATGTAATAAAATGAAGTAGGAAGGTATTTTTAAAAACACGTATTATTAAATGGTTTAATGTTGAAGTGAAACTCATCAGTTAAACTGAGCCCACTTGGTCAAAGATTGTATGATTTTGGCAGGGACACCTTGCGATATTTCTAAACCTAAAACAGTAACTAATAATAATTAAGAAAGAAGTTAAAAATAATTTCTGAATAAATACAAGAAAGAAAAGATTTGGGGATGTGTTTGAGTGAAACTACCCTCCATCTTAATTGTCAGTTCAGTAAGAAAAATAGACTAAAAAGCTAAAGGTTAGAAATAATTCATCCATATATATATTTTTAATCTATATTTAGGATTTCAAAAGTAACCTATAAAATATTCCAGCTCTAATCAACGAAGTTGCCGCGGTATGTTTTTATAGAAATACAAAAACCGTATTATTAATTTGTTAATAGGTTGAGGCAGAATTATTTAGACATACCTAAATATTTAATCTACCAATGTTTACTTAAACTTGTATTTATTCAGAAATTATTTTAATTTCTTTCTTAGTTATTATTAGTTACTGTTTTAAGTTTAGAAGAATAGGAAGGCATCCCTGCCGAAATCATGCAATTTTTGACCAAGTGGGCTCAGTTTGACTGATGAGTTTCACTTCAACGTCAAACCATTTAATAATAAGTGTTTTATAAAATACCTTCCTAATTATTTTATTATATTGTTTTGCATTACATAGTTGTTATACTTATCAGCCATATTTTTTATTATTTTGTTTTTATTGCGTATTTACTATGCTTCCATTAAGGAGGCGGCTGACTACTTCATGTATTCGTCATAGCTCTTCTCATATCTACAGTCCTCTGTCATAGCTCAACGGCTATGGTACTTGCCTCATAAGCAAGACGTCCCGGGTTCAAACCCCGCGGGGGACCATAAAATATTAAAAACCCCAAAAAAAAAACATGCTCGTTAGCCGAAAGGCCCAAAGTGGCATGCAAAAAAAAAAAAAAAAAAAAAAAAAAAAAAAAAAAAAAAAAAAAAAAACTCATATCTACATATTTAAAAAATACTTATTTAAATTGTACAAAACCAATTGTATAATGAGTGTTGATTTGCTTTTTCATTGTATAGGATAACTTTTATAGTGAAATACTTACTTTTAGTGTTATGAAGGAAAAGTCCCTACAAAAAGTATGATTTTAGGAATAATTTTCGAAAAATTGCCGATTTTTCAACTCTCCTTTGAGTGGAAACCATATGTTGTACAAAAAATAATAACATCATAAATTTTAGGTAATTTTCTTTACTTTAATTTATCATAGCATCACATTTCACGTAAATCGCTTACTTAGTAAGTTGCAAGTAAAAAACCTAAAACCCACGTGATTTTTTGTAGTTTTTGATGATTTTTTTTATTTGCAGAAAAAAATTTTGTTGGACAAGTTCAGATTCGTGTTCAGCACCCTAAAAAAACATAAAGTAAGCCACTAAAACCAAATACACCAAAGTTTTCCACTTCAAACTACCATTTGACTAAATATGGTAAATTATACTTGTGGGAATAGTATATCTATATAACTTTTAACAATTTCAGTGAAACATAAATTTAAATATTCAATTTCAAACGTAATACCATTAAATAATCCTTTATCATAAGGTGTTAACACTGTAACCTACTGAAGTTAAGGGAAGATGTTTATTGTCAGGGAGGTAAAAAAACACGATTAAAAAACGACAACAAAATAGTTGTTTTATATTACTGAGTATATCGGTAGTATATATTTTAACATACACACATATGTACAAGCCTGGTTTTGCATCACATATGAGCAAGTCGAATCATTAAGGCATTACTATCATAAGGTTAAGTTTCAATTTGGTTCACATACAGTTAAGACTACAATGTGATATTGCTAAAGTTAGATAAAGCAAATTTTGGTAAAATTCAATATACATTATTATCGTACTAACAACTAAACCTAACCTAGATATTTTAAAACTAAATTATATTAAAATTTATTTTAATGTGCGACGATCTCTTCGGAGAGATTAGAACTTGAAAATGGAGTTTCGGCTCCGAAACATGTAATGAATACACGACAAGAAGTCACGTGACGGACCTAACAAGGTAATATTATTATTATTATTAATTATAATAGTGACTTGGTACCACAAACATGCTAATTAAATTATATTCTCTGTAGCTTTTAAAATTATCCATACTAACTTCATTCTTCACTACCATGCTTCATTTAATACTTTTGTATTGGGTATAACAGAGGCACAGCTGATTATTATTATAGTCTTAAATGCCAGAAGAAGTTGTAAGTCACTTAGGAACTAGTAACAATAATTTGTTTAAGTAATATTAATTATAACACTTATTAGCTTCAACGGTCAAGTACAAAACGTATCCTAGATTTTTTGTTTAGGTTATATCTATAACTTTTATTAAAACCTTTGAGCAGGACCAACTAGTTTCATTATAAATTAGTCTTGTATCTTTTGATTTAGTTTTGATTCCATACCATTCCACGTGTAGTGAAATATATATAACATATTAAAATCATGTATAACGCGTGTGTAAATAAACAAAATGACCAATATTAAAAATATTTCCTGGCTAAGTAGATCAATACTGAAAATCCAAATAAACTAATCATATAAAAATGAATATCCTTAGATGGAAATTTAGTTTGGTAATAAATTTGTATTAAAGTAAGGAACCTTAAAGGCTGATTCGTTTATATCCAATCCTTGCGTTCATAATATATTTGTCTCTGCCACAAATGACTGAAAATCTACAAGAAATGTTTACTTTCTTCAACCTAGATGTATGTTTGAGTTTCTTACCAACTGTCTTTGTTAATCCATGTTATCAAATTGGAGAAATATGTATCTTAAAGTGATTTCTTATAAATGCATTAAGTATTTTAATGAAAAGTATATTTATGAATAAAACTTATCTAAGGTAGATGTAACAGATTTAAAATTTGAAAGTGAATTGCATTACGCTATTATAATAGAGTAGAACTTTCTTTTGAGAATTTTTAATTAAATGAATAATTATTGGCAAATTATTACCTTCCAGCATACACACATAAAATATGATTTTCTATTCTACACACATAAAATATGGCAGTTTAGCCCATACAAAAATATGAATCACTAAAGTGACATTATTGAGATCTGGGTAAATCTGGGTAAATTTTAATTAAAACTTAACAGTATTAAAACATATACTATAAATAAACTAAACAAAAATGTAAAAGTAAATATAATAATACTAAGATTACTGATTACTACCATGTAAATTATCAAATTATACTATACAGTACATTTATCATAACGAATAACTAAACAAAAAATGCACACAGTATTCTTGAAAACATGGCATAGGCAAACGAGAAATTAATTCAGAAATGTTTAATATTGAAAATGTATTGTCATACTTTTGTCTCTTTATGCAATTTAAAATACGAATCCAAACAAGTATAATTGAATAAAAAAAGTTAAATTATTTATAAAATCTTTGAGTTTTAGATAAATACCTAAACTATAACATCAGCGTAACCCTAAATAATTATCAGTATATGCATGTAGCTCGTGGGTTCAGAGGTTTGGGAGTTTCCACTTAACTGGGTTAACTAACATACATGAGCCCATGTCACAAGATTATATAAACGTTCACTATCGCATGAATCAAGTTTGTATTACCTTAGCGCAATTTGCAGCTGGTGTGTATTAACACTTTTATAGTATTTAGTGTATTTATTACGTCTATTAAGTTAAGTTGTTTGCTTTAGTTGTTGAAATTAGAGTACCACCTTCTATAAACCTTAAACTAAGTAAGAAATAAATGCTATAATAGACTCTTTAAATTTAATTAAGTCTATTTAATTATATTGAAAAAGATTAGATTAAAATAAAAATATGTGAAACTTTTAACGTATGTTAAAAGGCCTACTTGTCTGCGGAAATAATGATTTAATACACAGCTTTTTTATTAGTTCATGTAAATTATATAAAATTAGTGGCAATATCTTTTGTCTTCCATAGATTAAAAATGTATTAGTTTTTGAAAATGTGTAAATAATATATGCAAGTACTGTACTAATATCAAACATATCTTTTTCGTTGTCCAACTTAAGTGTTACGAGTTTCCCCTTATTCAAATGTAGTACTTAATCCTAAGTTAATAAATATATTATTTATTCCAAGAAAATATTGTATTCTGTTTTTGTTTATAATAAATGTTTATTGTTTAGTTATATACATATACATATTACACCGACGCTACAGTTAGCCATTAACTTTTCAGTGAAGGACTGAAATAAAATCCAAAAAATAAGAGAAATATGCTATCATGTTTCAAATTGTTTTTAAATATATTGTTATTTAGAGAGGAACTTTCAACAAAGCATATATTTCACCTCCTCTTACAGGCACCAACAACAGTTTTTATTTATATATAATGTTGAACTATCAAATCAATTTAAATCGAACATTTTATTTTTTCATAAGATATTAAAATAAAAATTATATTTGTATAAGTACAAAAAAAAATATTGTTTACAATAAATAAAATACAATATTATAGTTCATATTAAATTACTATTACATTCGTAAAATTAAATTAAGTTTGTTTATATACCTGTGGGGTCACAGTTTATTTTTGAAATCTACTCCGTAATCACTAAGGAGGATAATAATTATACAAAAAGTCAGCTAACCATCAGAATTCTTTCTTTTTTTCCATTTATAGTGAGCTACACAAAAAAACATGTCTTTTTGTAGTCTCTTGTTTGTATATATTACTTCTTCTTCTAATACAATAAAACATGTCTTATTTGTATCTGTAAAAGTATTAAATTAATCAATAACCTGCAAAAAGTAACGTAGTGTGAGTGACGATATACCAAATACTACATCTATAGTAATAAAAGTGATTAACTAGAGAAGAAAAGCAAATTTTATTGTAACAGTTTTAGTTGTAAAACAAATTTCTTACAGTCAACTTGTTCTTAGAAAACCTTATATAGTATTTAACAAAATCAAGATATATTACAAAAGTTATGTTTCATTTAAATTAATAGCATATGAAAACAAACACTTCCAAAAATATCTATTTATTTTCAAAAGTTTGTCCTACAATTAGTTAAACTGGGGCAATATTTCCAATAAAAGTCAACTGAATGTATAACTTCCTAAATGGAGCATAAATTTAACATGAGCTATTTATGGAACGAGCATTACCAATTACCTAAGTTGTCATGGTGATAAAGATAATATATTAAAGCCTGTGGCTAATTGACGTCTAGTGTAACTACACATTGAATGCAAAATCTGTGTTAGGAATGAGATATTAATTTACCGCCCATGTGTTTTAATTACGTCATAGGACGATGTAATAGCTGCACAAACTATGTCTGTTTAAATCAATACCATATTTGGCTTATAAGTAGACTAGCTGGCCCGACCCGGCTTTGCACGGATAGACAAATCAAAGTTAAATCGATATTAACAAAAAATATATTATATCAATAAATATATTACACTAAGTATTTCTTATGCGGATGATTTTTAGTAACTTTAACCACCCCAAACCTCCCCTAAAATTTCGATTTTTTTTTAACTCTTTCTTAGCGAGCACCTAGGGCCCTAGAGGAAGCTACATAATAAATTTCATTCCAATCCGCTCGGTGTTTCTTTTTAGTAACTTTGACCCCCCAAACCCCCCTAATATTTCGAATTTTTTAAAACCCTTTCTTAGCGAGTACCTAGAGCCCTAGAGGAAGCTACATATCAAATTTCATTCCAATCCGTTCGATGGTTTTTTGTAGTAACTTTGACCTCCCGAACCTCCCCTATAATTTCGAATTTTTTTAAACTTTCTTAGCGAGCACCTATGGCCCTAGGGGAAGCTACATACCAAATTTCATTCCAATCTGTTCGATGGTTTTAGAGAAATCGTGATTTTGTAAATTTAACCCCCCCAAACCCCTCTTAAATTTCAAATTTTTTTAAACCCTTTCTTAGCGAGCATCTATGGCCCTAAGGGAAGCTGCATACCAAATTTCATTCCAATCCGTTCGGTAGATTTTGATAAATCGTGATTTAGTAACTTTGACCCAACAAAACCCCCCCTAAAATTTCGAATTTTATGAAACCCTTTCTTAGTGCGCGTCTAGAGCCTATAAAGAGTATTATTGCCAAATTTCATGTTTGTAGGCCTTGTGGTTTTGGAGAAACTGTGATGAGTCAATGAGTCAATGGTATTTGG